>CM057142.1:53242532-53287960 GCA_029964075.1 Patiria pectinifera | reverse complement strand
GAAAATCATGGTAATCATGGTAACTCATATGGCTGTGCGCTCTTGGATGCAAATTTTCAGGGGTGAATTTTTATGGGGGTGCCAGCCTCCCCCAGCCCGTAGCTACGCGCTTCATATCACTTCTTTCTAGTTTCACACTTCCGTACTCTAGTTTTCAATAACTTTTTTTGCAGTAGCAGTGCCCCCAGTTCCTTTGTAGTTGAAGCTTTTGCCTTTGGGGGAGATTGGGTTGGCCCAATTACCCTCCTTTGTATTCTAGAAAAGTTAAGTTTAGACTTTGATTGATGAAAAAAACATTACTTTATATCATGTGAGAACATTTCTTTATATCGTATAAGACTTATAAGCCTATTTGTAAATGTTTGTATTTTTTTACAATTTTTGTCTTCATGCACAGAAAATTCATCTGGAAGAGCAAAACCTGGATAGGAAGCAGTTGGGCGAAGCTGATCATACCAGTTGCATGATGTACACCAAGGCAGTATGAGCATTAGGTAAATTCCATACCAGATCACTTGGCTGTGACTTCATCCAGCTCATCTGTAAGTTATTCCCAATAAGTAAGTATGATTTGTCCTATCAACCCAATTGTTACTACATTTTCGTCCAATTTATTCCCTCCAACGTCTTTTGCAGTATATACTCATCTACCAGATAAAAAAACAGTATCTTTACTAGTATTTTTCTGCCATGGTATTTGTAAAAATTTTTTAACTTATCACAATACTTGTCTGTATCATGATCTTTCCTGTGAAATGGATCTCTGTTGTGAAAATGTGCTGAAAACCCAAAGATGCCCAAGCATCGTGAAAACCAGATTGTGAATCTTAAATGGATAAAACATAAATATCTGATCCTTTTATATGTCCGCCCATCCAGAGTAGAGTTTTCCTTCTCTAAAATGTGGAACTCCCAACCTTATAATCGATGCAATTCCCACCTTCAACAATTCCACCAATGCAGCCACGTTGATTCAGGTGTGACATAGAGTTCAGCAGAGGAAGCGAAGTGCTTGGCCAGATAAATATCTAACCATGTCAGGTAAAGCTTTTTTTTTTTTTTTTGTATATTATGTTTTTATATTTTGCATTATACATTTTTAAATGACACCCAGATCACTATTGGGTTATGCCTTTCCCAATATAATTTATTACATCTCTGTGCTCAGTGTTCTAAAGAGGGTTGTGATTGAAGAAATTCCTAGCGCACTCGAGTGGGGACCTGAACCCCACGACCTGCTTCATTAAATTTACATCTCCCCAGCCATGTAGTTTGCCAGGAGGCGATTTCTTAAGGGATTGTAACCGCACAGTACTGAATGAAACTACATGTACACACACATATTCACACAAATGTGAAATCTTTGAAAATTAATTTCTCCCGTTTGGAAGACCGAGTCTTCATGCAGCTTCAGGTTTATTTCCCCTTATAATGATCAAGTATGTGCCAAATGAATTTGTGATATATTCATTACTTTTTGTTGAAATTGGAAAAATGGAGCACAATACGTGCATTTTTAAAGTGTAACATGGCGTTTGCAATATCTGGCTAATCTTGCTAAACCATACAAAAAGTGTGAGTTTCCTATCACATTGCTTGGTGTACAGTAAAATTTTGCATAAAACCTCCTTCAAGAGTTATTCATTAATAAATATCTCCCTTTTTGCCGAGCGTCTATTGGTTGATACTTGCATAAGATCACGCCAGTGCGCTATTGAATATGCTAATGTGATCGTCTTTGTGTTTTGGCAAATCCGTCAACCATGGCGCCTCTGGGGCCTTCTCGATCTCTGCTGAAAAGCATGCATGTGTGGAGTCGGGAAAAAATCACCAAGTCAAAGAATTTCCTTGGACATAGTTCAAGGTGCATAACACTCAAGCACGTTTGCAGAAGGCAGATTAAGCTGAAATTTGGAATATTCATAGATGATTCAAGTGTTAAACTACTCCTAAAATAACAAGTTGAGTAGATTCCTAGAAATTGAAATAAATGCATACATTTGAGGATGTTTTCCAACGATTTCTTCCAGACTTGAAGGTCAGCTTTACAAATGAAACCAGTATGTGGCGCGTTTGGGCATCGATGACGGCAATTTTTTTTTCACTGCCTGACATGAAGTTTAGAATTTCTTCTTCCATCATGATTTAACATTTCAAAATCATACCAGAGCATATTTTCACGAGAAACAAAGCGTTCAAATGGCCATGTTTTGGGGGTTACAAATTTCACTGTTCTGCTACAGCGTCTAAAGTATGTAATTGGATTCAGCTTTTACCACTTGACAACAGGCCACGCTTAGCCTTCGCAACCATGGTATTTGGTGACATATTTGCTCCTTGAAAGTACAAATTCAATCATATATGTACTCAAAGAGTGTGACGGCCCAGTTTTCTATCTGTTTTGTGGTACACTTAATCAAATTGTTATGAGACCACTGTGAGAGACAGTGATATCACCTAAATAAGTGATCTGCCATTCATTCTCAAATTGAAATAAAAATTCAATTGCTGTCATTAATTGCCTTCATGTGTTACACTTGGCCTGTGGTTTTGTTGCAGGTATCATCAGACCCGACTTACCAACCAACGAGGTAGCAGTGCCAGCTGATAATACAACATTTCAGGTGTCATCAGACTCCAAGTTATTTACCAACAGCAGCAGTGGTGCCAATTGGTACTCATTTGATGCACCTGCTCCTCCCCAAAGAGCACCAGGATTTGCATTGTTGCGCCAAAGAAGACAGATATCAAGAAAGGATGTGTCTTTTCAAAGGAAGTACTGATTCTGGTTTGGCTTGGAGAAGCTCGTTTCAAAAGCAGGTCTTCATCCAGTTTGTTGCTGCGGCTGACTATGCAGGCGGTCTAGTGGTCCCTCCATCATGCACTGGAAGTTCTACGGATCATATCAGAAGAAATCCCCTCATTCCATATGCACAGTTGAGCGATTACTGTGTGAGGAAGCTCGATGCTGATAGATAATGCTGTTAGGTAGCTGACTGGGAGGCTTCTTGCTGCATCATTTGGCTGCATGATAGATGGATTAGATCCTGGGAAACCAACCTGACAGCCACCTACAAAGGTGCATCCTACAGGCTGTCTTGCAAGAGAAAAGAGAATCAAATCACTTAACGATCTGAAAGACAAATTACAAGCAATGAACAGGGCTTGATGTTGTTGAAGATATTGAAACTTACGAGCTGAGCACATGTGATGAGAAGCACTCCTCAAAACAGCCTTCAGCCCAGTGAAGAAGAGACAATGGCCCTGGGTGATACTCCAAGTCAAGATGATACTGTCAATCCATTGGCCCGGAGGTCAAGGATTTTTGCAAGCTTACTCCCCACAACCTTTGCAGGTTCCTGATCAAAGTTGCCCAACAAGCGGATCCTGTCTAGCACAGACGCGGTACCAGGCGACTCTAATCCAGAGCATGGTCGGACCAGCCTGCAATGGGTACTGCCATGACAGGACACCCATGCTGTCCAATGCTCAACCCCAACACCATGCTTCGGATCATGCAGTCTGGCTGCACAGTACTGAAACAGGGATTAATAATTGCCCTGACGACCCCTCCCTGCTACATCCCAGGCAACCAACCAGTGACCAATCCCATGGCTTCACCAGACAGCCCGATACGATATCCAGGAAGCATGACCCCATGAGAAATTAGCCCCTCATCCAGGAACCACTGATGAGAATAGAGAAGCGATGGAAGCTGTGACACAGAAGGCGTCAGAGAATGTTGTGGGAATCTGGAGAAGTCAAATGGGTGCTAAAATGATGTCTCTTTCATACTCTTCTATAGCAGTGTTGCAGTTGAAGAATGTTGCCCTTTAGGAAAAATATGTGTCACAAGAAATACGTGCTAATAATGTTTAGCAAAGTAGTAAGCCTTTTGAAATAAGAATTAATAATGAGACGTAGTTCATTATAACAATGTAAATAGTGTGAGGGATTTTAGACAATGCCAGCCGGTCGTATGATATGTTTTGTTGGTTACGACTCTAAACCTGACTTTGGTTTTCCAGTCAATGAAAAAAGTAAACACTTTCTGTGGAGCTCCCTCCATAGCAAAGGAGTGTAATTCAAGTGTTGCACCCCCTATTGGATTTTGGTAAGGCCAACTACAGGACAGTGTGCATGAACTTGCCTGTTCACTTTCAAGTTCAGTGGCGCAGTTAACAGACACACTCAGAATGATTGTTCTCTCTTGTCTTTGCCAGCGTTGTAGTTGAGGTCAGCATTAAGACCAGACACAAGACCAGTTGAAGAGTAAGCACAAGACCAGCCCCAAGTAACAGACAATGACAAAGGCATGTCTTTGCTGTTCATGTGAATAGCTTGTGACTTGAATTGGGTACTACTGAAGGTCTTGTGTTGGTCTACTGTTTGTGTTGGTCTTTTGATGATGTTGTGATGGTCGGTGTGGGGTCTTGGCTACAACGTTGGTCTTTTCCCAAAAATAGGTACTGTGTTAATAATAATTTCTCTTCCTTTTCACCTGTAAGTTTCTGACTTTGTATTACATTGTATCATACAGCTTTGCAGAAGATGGATGACCAAGTGTACAAAGATTATTGCTATTGTTTAAGACAATTACTTTGAGTACACAGTTATCTCTTTATTTCGATATTTGATACTGCTTAATAATACCTTATGTAGAAAAATTCTAAAATGTTTTTACAGTACATACTTGAAACTGCATGGCCAGAATTATTGTATCTTTTCTGTTGTATATTGGGAAACTTATACTGTGAACCGCAATCAAATAATACAAATAATATTATTGCATTTTGCATAAATTATCACTTTGTGTGGGACAAAATGTCTGAAAGTGGTGTGTAGCATTTCAGATGAACTGATCGGAGCACTAATTATATCAGATGAGAAATCTCAGATGTTGGTGGAGCCAGAGTGAGAGGGCACCACTTTGTTTCACAAATGGAAAGACACAGATGAGTAAAGCCAAGCTCCATGGCAAGGATGAATTGAGTTAGTGGTCTGGTACTTTAAGTGACGTGACCTGCTGCTGAAAAGCTTACTTGGATTACAGATCGTGCTGGTAAAAAACACCCCTGAAATGTAATATTGTAACAGTACTACACACCCTTTGATTTCTTTTCATTTTGAAGAACAAAAAAAATGTAGGTAATTTCAACGATCAGTCAGACTAATTTTGGAAATAAAGAATGCTTTAAAACAAAATTGTGTTTCATGATTAAAAGTGTAATATCTTCTGAGCTGAGGTTTGAAGTTGATAGAGTTAGAGTTTGGAAATTCTGCTATGGATTTTGAGTGGTGTTTTTATTGTACATTTATAAGGTTTAATTCTTGGTAATAATACCTAATCAGTTATTTTAGCATACTTGATTGGTAATGCCTTTTTAGGAAAAAATATGTACCGGTAATTCAAGAATTTGTAATACAAGTGTTTATTTTTTGTTTAACCATAGGCTCTGTAATCTTACCAACAGATTATATAAATCTGATCTATTAATTTCCACATTCTTCAGTCATTCCTTTCAGGTAATTTGAGGTCTTTGGAGTTTGCACATTTGGCACCCAAAGGAAATGCATGTATATTGCTATTTGAATATGAATTATATATAGTAGAGCCAAATTAGATCAATAAAATACTCTAATAGTTTGATGCTATTTGTGTGTACATAATTTGTTGTACTTTGTAATTTTCAATGCCATTCTGTTTTCTGTCTGATTTACACTTCAATCCTGGAGACATACACCACTAGAAGTAGCATATACACCTGTACCTGCAGATATCCAGACATTTGTTTATTATTTAGTTAATTGGGGGTTTTTCGGGGGGGGGTGGGCATCTAATTTTTTTTTTTTTAACGTGGGTGGATCTGGATTTTAGACAGGCCTGACTTAATAATTGGGAAGGGGGGGGGTGGCACACTGCTGGATCGATTCCTCAGCATGGAATGTTTGGTGGTCACTCAAAATCGAAAAGAGGGTTGGGGATGGGAGTAGGGTTATGTTCTAAGCAATCGGGGAAAACAGTTATCAGGCAATAGGTGGCACTACCAAATCAGGGTTATTCCATGGAGGAATATTTTATTCCTCCATGGTTATTCTAGGAGCAGGTGGACACATCAGCCCCCTCCCCATTTTTGTTCTGACCTTAGTAAATGGTTTGATAGCCCCTACTGCCCCGGCCTCCCTTATTAAGTGACGCCCCAGCAACTCCTATCCGAGTAACATCCAACATGGAGGAAGGAATAGCTCCTCCGTGCATCCAATATGTTCTTGAGTCAAAACAGCATTTTAATCGACTCCATAATCATATAGTCTATCCATGGAGGAAGAATTAGACCGCCACAAGACAAGTTAAAGCACAAGTCAGTATTCAGCACCAAAGTCTAATGTCCAAAGTTTGCTTGTGCTGCCCTCTTTAATCAGCCGCGACTACGTACGTACGTATTGTGTACGAGCGTGAAAAACATGTCTGGACCGGACTCGGACGAACTTATCGTGCGTCCGTGGCCGTACGTACGTGCATTACGTGTATGGACGGCGTCAACATCACATGCTCATGCCGTAATCAGTTGCAATATCGCGGGGATCCACCGCGGGTACGAGACCCCCGGCCCGATGCCCCGTAACAAGCCCAACGAAAGAGCCCGTAGCCCCAACGGTCTCAAACGCAAACTCAAGCCCGAACAACGAGAATCTCCCCATCGAAGGAACCTTCGTTTTGCCAGCTACCCACTACTCTTCATTTTCGGACTCCTGCGATTCATTGTCTTCCAAGTTTGGATGCTTTTATCGCACGCTTTTTGGCGAGTGACGGACATCAAGCAGAAGTACGCCGTGGATCGTTCAGCAGCGTACGCCTCTGTGGAGACTACCGTGAATGGGACGCATTTGACGGGGGTGACGATAGCTTCAAACACGGACGGTAAAACTGGCCAATCTAGCCCGTCTGGAATGATGAATGATAGCAGTTGTAAAGAGGCTAACTTGTTAGTGAAACAGAAACAGCACCACAAGAAGGCCTTCGAGTACATCTCCAAGGCGCTGAAAATTGATGAAGAGGACGGAGGTAATTATTAATCATAAAAATCTGAATTGGAAAGGGCCTGATCATGTTTCACTTCTAACTTTCAGTCTAGCAGAAGTTTTGCCACAAGCAAAATAAATGTAACACTAACAAGTAACATTAACAAACAAGCAGTGTATCTTCTGCCAGTGCTTGTAACTTTTCCCATTTCTTTTGGTTTGATTTAAAAAAAAAAAGTGAAACATCAGGCCCTCGATCTCCATCTTTGCAGACAAGTACATGTAGGTGAACGTTTGGTAGGCCCTGCCTACTCCATCAATTTTGAAAGATGTTTGGAAAGTGACTGTGATAATACATGTATGTCCTGAAAAGTCAAATTTAGCAGGGAAAATATTGAAGCATTTACTAAGAAAACACTTATAAATGTTCAGACCAGTCTCATACCCGGGGTTTGTGCACAGGGTGCCAAGTGATGTCCAGGTATGGAAATCTTTAATGTTGATGTGAGCATGGAGGAGAATTCTACCTCCATGATTTGAGTATGTCGAGAATGTCTTGGTACATGTAAAGACTCAAATGATTGCATCTTAGCTCATCACGCTAGAGCAGAAGTAGTGATGGACCCTCTCTAAGGCTTTTTTTATGTCATAAACGTAAAGATTCGATTGTAGTACTTACAATGTATTTGAAGTAGGCTACAATACATGTACCGGTATTTGGGCTGGATCTTTCAAGCCAATATTCAATTTTATTACACCCACTCAATAAAAAGGGGAAAACCTGCTGCGTTTTGAATACCCAAACAGGTTTGACTTTTTATCTGAAATGAATAGAAAATGTTTATTACGTGTGCCCAATATGGTCTTGTTAATTGGACATTTTACAGTGTACCATGCTTGTAAATGCCACTCCAATACCCATCAACACAACATGGCCAGTAATCTTCTATGGTACATGTATATATGTTCAGAATGATGTGTTACAAACAAACACAGCAACGCCATGTACACAGTTCAGGTACACACACGTTCAAGCCTGCAGTTGTTCCAATTCTCAATTCAAACACAAAAACACTCGAGCCACTTGGCCACTTTGAGTAGCTAAACCTGTCTTGGCGCACAGAGCCCGAGGGTGATGTGGTTCCAGCCAGAATACTTACCCTCAGCACGAAACCCTATCACTTCACCAGAAAGCTGACTGATCCTGTCTGACTATTCCTCTCGCTAGCCCCTCAGAGGACCTCTGTCTTGTCTTATGAATAAAAGAAAACCCTGTCCATTACACGGCAAACTGATGTGCCATAGGGGCTGCCGTTTGGTTTGCAAGGTATTTTCACACAACATGATTTGCTAAGGTGCATACTTGGCAAGGCAAATGCAATGGATTGGATTGGGTTCCCTGTACGGGAATACCTGTTATTCTCTTTGGAGTATAACTTGGGCTATTTAAGTGCAATCAGCGTGCTTTTCTGGCTGAAATTGAAAAGATTACTTGACATCCACATTGTACAGTACCTTGCTACATGTGGTATCATGGTACACGTATTCATGTACTGCCTTTAAATTACGTAGAAAAAGGAAGGCCCTGGGTTTTTAATCTTGATGGAAATTGTCTTTTTCCTTTGAGAAACATTCTGATTGAGTGCTGCAGTATTCTGCAAACAAGCCAAATTTCCTGTGGCATTGTTTGTTTGTTTTATGTTTTTCTAAAATCACATGAAATTTGGCATTGCCTTTTGCCCTGGATGCTATTTGTACACTCATACCCGGTACATATCAACTCTTTTTTGACATTCTATATAAAAAGAAACTCCATATTGATCCATCATATGCCCCACCCATGCACTGTGAACAAGTGCAACACGTAGACGTGTACATGTACATACCACACTGCATGTGTTCCAGCTGCACGCGTCATACAGCGTATACGGCAATTGGGTGTGGGTGTACACATTTGTACATATGTCAGTCTTTAAACATTTCAGATCTCGATGGCTGTGATTGGTCAAAACCACATGGGGCAGGGCTTAACGGATTCTCTTTCATGAGTTCCTTTCAAATAGAGTTTGAGTAAATTCATTTCAGTAAAAAACAATACCGGTAGATAAAGAAAGAAATAACCCCTTGATAAGACCATGTCAGGGCGGCAACTACACAAATAAGAGATTGACTGTAGGGCCTAGAAAGGATATACGTTAGTTAACCGATGAGGATATTCCCCCTATAGAATATCCACATCAAAATATGAAGGGATCAACAAAACCACCTGTTACAGGTGCATTTAGCCAATAGTATGTTTGTAGTAATCACAGGTACCTTGTATGAGATGTCAAGCCGCACACCTCTTCATTGATAGTATTCATTCAGGAAACATTCTCTAGGGCATTTTGAGAGAGAAAAAACGTGAATTGTGCATGCTTGAGGTACATACATGTACTACATGTGTATGTACACGTACTGGGACTCTACATGTACGTGAGTACATTCAGAAATGTCACGTACATGTACATGTACTTGTAGGATACACGATTTCTTTTTTGCTACCCTGAGGTTGTTGAGACACTTGTTTCATTTGTATCGACAGCCTGACTAATGTCCCTTCATTAAACTTCCATCTACATGTACATGTGACTGCTACTGACTGGATCAATTTAAATGAGTCTCTTTTTTGTCACTTACTACACTGTAGTTTGCTGTAAAAAGAGCATGGGGTACCGTGCTCTTTGTTCTGTTATCAGTTTGACATGCTACAGGTGTGTAGATATTATTTGGATGAAAAGAATCATTGCTTAGCTATCGACTTCCACAGTGCAAGATTTGTAAAGAGACCATCTAGGCGTCTACTCAAAAGTAGCTCCGTAGTGCATGCTAGCCTAGAAAACAAGCAGAATTACAATGTACATTGTATGGATAGCGTATGTCATTCTTCATTGGCATCAATTGATGATGTAAAAATTGCTAAATATCACTTTGTTCCTAGGGGTACACCCCAGTATTAAAATAGGCCAAAAAGTCCATCCGCCGAGCTCATGAATAAAACGGTTACACCTCTATGTTCCGACACCCCTATGTTCCGACTGCACAAAGTCATATTCCTATTCCTAACCCTAACCCGAACCCTAACCCTAACCCTAACCCTAACCCTAACCGGGAGTAACACAATCTAGGTTGTCGGAACATAGGGGTGTCGGAACATAGAGCAGTCACCGAATAAAAGTTAAATGCACTCAAATTATTCTATGGAGAGTTCTGAGAGCCATGAAATTGGGGAATTGAAGACATGTACAAATGTTATGTGTATGGCACTGCACCTCTGCCCTGGATTTGGGGCTTCAAATTCTGAGCATTTTGGATGCAATTGGGTCCAAAAGTGGCGCTATTTAGCCATATTGTGAAGGGATCCTTTTTCAAAATGGCAACTTTTCCAGTTTGGGAAACATCATTTGTTTCAGGGGTGGTCTTCTTTGAGTGAGAATTTCTCGAATTTTAAATCAATGGTCAGCCCACCAAAAATTCAAACGAAAATGCAAAATGACATGTTGATCATCATTTTTCTGTACAACCTGAGCACTTTTTGTGAGAGTTTTGGGTACTGGGTATTTTAAAAAGATTTTTGAAGTATGGAGATTTATCACTGGGAATTATACTGGGGCACTTCTAAGCAATGAAATTGTGTTACATGTACAATGTTACACATCTGTTCTACCATGTTATCACATAGTGCACCTCAACAGATTCAAACAGGGATGTCACCCTAGATTTACCATCTTCAAATGTACACAGTATGAGGTTATGTGTATGCACAATAGTATGTTTTGTACCGTACATCCATGCCTACTGATACATGTTGATGATTGCTGCATCATCCGGCATTGAGCTAGCTGTAGCTGTCTCCAAGTGCAACAGGAAGGCCAAGCAGTGTCAGAAACGAAGCATCTGAAAGATTGGATGAGCTGGATTCATTTTTGCTTGAATGCTTCCGTTCTTGCTTGGCTTCTACCCTCATTGTCCATACGTGGGTCAAGGCTGATGTGTTTATTCCTGTGAGAAGAAGGGAGTGATCAAAAAGCTGACGAGTTGTGTGGAATGTAGAATATTGGGTTTTGCCCTTTACAGACCTACATGTACATGTAGATCTTGTGTAATATGGATTTTGCTTGAACCTGTCCGAAAAATTGTGGGACAAATTCACAAGCTAGCTTGGTTGGGACCTAAACTCAGTCACAGATGTCTTAACCATTTGACCATTGAGCTTGGTAGGGCCAGCTGGCTAGTGTGAAGTGAAACCAAATATGAACATGTACGGTACATCTCCCTGTGCCAAATTCCTGCAGGTTAAAGATATACACGTAGTCCATCATTTGTAATTTGTGCATTTTGTTCGTTTGAAGCAACAAAAGTGTTCAAAATCTAATGAAGGATACTGAACAACTAACCTGATGAAGTTTCAGCTAAGCTTCAGCTGTATATTCCGAGAAAAAGAGCATTCTACGGTAGGATCTCAATTTCAAATCAAAAGTTACTGAATCATGTTTTGAATTGTTTTGAATTGCAGCTATCTACCCGACGTCGCGCACTGATCCGACGAATTATAGCAACCGCGCGTGTGCGTCGTGCCAATGCTTGCGCGCGCTTTGCCGAATAACAAAACGAACTACTAATATTTTAATTTTCCTATGGTGCGTCTTAGGACGCACCATTGGAAAGGCCTTCTTTCGTTGATTACTTCAAAATGACAGCTTCCCAGAAAGAATAATTTCACAGGAAGTTTAGTTCCCTTACTACCCATCTTTCAACCAAGTTTGTTTTTTCAACAATAATTACGCCAGTTACTTTTCGGATGGCTGCAAATGATGGACTAGCCTAGATAGCTTTAACTTTACACAATGTACAATATAATTATGCACAAGTATACATGTTGAATGGCAAATCTAATAAGGGCAAATTTTGTGGTTCGCCAAGTTCTTTTTTCAGACACAAAAATGTGCACAGTTTATGTTGTACTGAACTTACAATGAAATTACAGGTTTTTAGGGTTGCAGTGAATTTATAGACATGCCTGTTTGAGTTGTACCATTTCAGCTAAATGGATCAGCTCCTATAATATACATGTAGGCACATCAAGCCTAGTCAATGCTCAAGTGATCCCTGAAGTGAAGCCTCTTATTCCCCTAACCACAAGGATATTATTAGATTGCTAGCAGTAGTGTGTACGTACCCGGTAGCTGTAATACATACATGTACATGTACCGGTACAGTATACGTTGCACAACCTAAAGTATGCCATTTGGCTAAGGGCTTTATTTTTACTCTCCTACTTGCCACAAGCTCGGAAGGGAATATCAAATTGATCTTCGAGCCAACTTGACCATTTGTGATGAAATCCCAGTTGCACTTTATTTTTTTTGTCGGAACTTGGATGTCTGCAATATGAGAAAATACCCTCAAAGTGTCCGTAATTGACATTTCCACATTATAACTGACTGATTAAAGTCACGCTGTCGCTGTTTATATCGCTGTTTATGCTCTCAGTCTAATGGTCTAACCAAAGAGTTAGGACCCAGCTCTATGGTCTCACTCATCAGTCACAACTTGGAGAAGGAAAATCTCCAAGGTCACAACAACTGTGAGCAATGTTCACAAACCAAAGGGGGCACTGGCCATGGCCAAACCAGAACAGTCTGTTGTAAGGTTGACTGAATCGTATCAAAGGTGGCTGGAATGGTATCATGGTGAGAAAAATTGTATCAGGATGGGTAGAAATGTATCACAGAGAAATGAAATGGGATCACGATGGCAAGAAATGTGTCACAGTAGTAAAAAGGTATCAAGGTGGTCAGAATGATATAATTATGACAGGTGAGGGAAATTGTATCAGGTTGACCAGAAATTTATCACAGTAGAATGGTATCAAGGTCACCACAACAGCATCTCTGTTAAAGGATGAAGGTTGAAGTCAGAATGGTATCACATAGTCAAATGATATCAAGGTGGCTTGTAGAATTGTCACAGTTAAGGGAATTTGTATCAGGCAGGCCAGAAATGTATCACAGAGGTATGGTACCGGGATGGACAAATGGTACATTTTGTACATCACTGGAGTCAAATGGTATCTAAGGTCACTAGAATGGTATCAGTGTCACAGCTGAGGGAAATTGTATCAAACTGGTCAGAAATGTATCACAGAGTACTTGAAAGATATAATGACAGCTAGAATCACTAGAATGGTATCACAGTTGAGGGAAATTGTATCAAACTGGTCAGAAATGTATCACAGAGTACTTGAAAGATATAAAGGCAGCTAGAATCACTAGAATGGTATCACAGTTGAGGGAAATTGTATCAAACTGGTCAGAAATGTATCACAGAGTACTTGAAAGATATAAAGGCAGCTAGAATCACTAGAATGGTATCACAGCTGAGGGAAATTGTATCAAACTGGTCAGAAATGTATCACAGAGTACTTGAAAGATATAAAGGCAGCTACATGTAGAATCACTAGAATGGTATCACAGCTGAGGGAAATTGTATCAAACTGGTCAGAAATGTATCACAGAGTACTTGAAAGATATAATGACAGCTAGAATCACTAGAATGGTATCACAGTTGAGGGAAATTGTATCAAACTGGTCAGAAATGTATCACAGAGTACTTGAAAGATATAAAGGCAGCTAGAATCACTAGAATGGTATCACAGCTGAGGGAAATTGTATCAAACTGGTCAAAAATGTATCACAGAGTACTTGAAAGATATAAAGGCAGCTAGAATCACTAGAATGGTATCACAGCTGAGGGAAATTGTATCAAACTGGTCAGAAATGTATCACAGAGTACTTGAAAGATATAATGACAGCTAGAATCACTAGAATGGTATCACAGTTGAGGGAAATTGTATCAAACTGGTCAGAAATGTATCACAGAGTACTTGAAAGATATAAAGGCAGCTAGAATCACTAGAATGGTATCACAGCTGAGGGAAATTGTATCAAACTGGTCAGAAATGCATCACAGAGTACTTAAATTAAAAGATATAAAGACAGCTAGAATCACTAGAATGGTATCGCAGTTGAGGGAAATTGTATCAGAAATGTATCACAGAGTACTTAAAAGATATAATGACAGCCAGAATCACTAGGAATGGTATCACAGTTGAAAAAAAATGTATCAGGCAAGCCAGAAACGTTTCATAGAAATGTGAAAATGGTACCCAGAGTCCCAGACTGCCAGAATGGTATCACAGTACTTAGTCAAATTATGATCAAGCTGGCCAGAAATGTATCACAGAGTACTGAAATGATATCGAGAAAGCTGGAATGGTATCAAAGCATTCAAATGGTGCCAAGGAGGCCGGAACAATATCACAGTTTTGGAAATTGAATCAAGCTGGCCCGAGAGAGTAAAAAATACATACCAGTGCATATACGTGTGCATGCAGATACCCAAATAAAGAACTTTGTGAATACCGGTACATTGTACAATGAATAAATGAGTGCAATGGTAGGAATAATTTCATGAGGTGACAGAATGAAATTATTATTTCCATTGCATGAATTTCATTATTTTTATACAACGCCTGAATAAATCCTTGTCATCTGATTGGTTACTAATGTGACCATGCAATGGGACATCTATTTACCGTGGAATGGAACTTCATTTTTGCCGAGCGGCTGCGCCGTGGGCTGGGACGAATAATTCAATGACACGTGATCAACGACCTCCCAATCAGATGACAGGGATTTATTCAGGCATGGCATGAAATGGGTAAATTAGGTGAAGTAGAAAATGGTAAAACTACGGACAGAAAAAAAGATAAACAACCAATCAACTGCATGTTAAGTATTAATCATTGCATTGGTTCAGTTTAGGATTGTACATGTATACATGTATGCACTATACAGGGTGAGTAAAAAAAAACGAACCCAAATGTCGGGACTATTGTTTTAGTGAAGTTCTTCATGTAGCACTTTCAAAATCTAGGATATGAAAGCCCAAGTCTGCTCTTTTTTTTAGTACAAGAATCTTTCAAATCCCTCATGTGGGTGTTTACATAAATGTGGAGGCCAGTGGTATAATTCACATGTTCTTTCCTTTCAAGGGCCATTTCCATGTTAAAATAACCAACTTGCAAATATTTGTGTTTTTACTTTATTGCCCATATCACTATGTACCCACTGAAATAAAAAAAAATTAAATCACCACAATGCATTTGTATAATTTTGATCAAAAATTAGCCAGAATTATGACATTTTTAGGTAAAATTGCGTGACATGTTTACAGCTTGTCCAATGGTGCACAGTTTTCATTCTTTCAATTGTTAAATTTGGTCCTTTTTAATTCTAAAGGATTGATGATAACCCAAAACTTAATAATAAACACAACGTTCGTGCATCGGCAACTTTGTATCATTTTGATATGCCCGCTAAAAATACCATCACCCTGTAACATTTGGTGTCAGCAAATCCTGTTACAGGGTGAACTTTACCATTGATTATAATATTTGTAGAAACTGTCAACTATTCTAAATTTTAAGTGATTATTGAAGTCTTTTATTAAATAAAGAGACTAAAAAGACCAAAAGTGAAATTCAAAGAAGTACAAGAAATATACCAATTTTAAATATTGGCAGATCAATTTGGTGTCATCAAAAAACGTTACAGGGTGATACTTTGCAGCTGCACTCTGAATTTGTCAAACTGTATTTGTCAACAAGTTTAACTAAAAATATATCCTGGATGTTGGCTTGGAATATAGATGTCATTAAATTTTGAATCCTTCTCTTAGAATTTGAAATAAGAGGCAATAAAGGTTTGGTGTTAACACTGACTCCGTTACAGGTGAAATACCTATTTTCAGCTGAAACAATGAAGCAAAAGCACCTGTTTGATTGATGATTGAGTTTTTAGCTAAAATAATGACTATGTTTTTTAATACAATGAAAACTTTGGCATAGGACAGGTTAAAGTAGAACTACAGTGAAGAAAAGTGATAAAAGTGTTTTTGGTGTTAGAGTCAGCGTTACAGGTGAAATGATTATTATAACAAACTCTGATATTTAAATTTCCAGTCTCAGAAACAAGTATCTGATGTAGAAACCATCAAGCTTATCACTAAATAGAAAGGTTTAAATGGTTTGATACCATTTATTTCTATTATATTAGTTAGTTGTAGGATTGTCACTCTGTAACAGTGACTATTTGGTGTCAGCGTTACAGGTGAAATGTTGGTTAACACCAGGCTTTACTTACAATAACATGCTTTCTAGTGGTGTTTGTAAATCTTCACTGTTCTTCATAGTTGCAGTTTTGGCTGTCAAACTTGCTTTTAGAGAACAAGTGAGTGTTTGTCTTAAAATAATATAATTTTATGTCAAGTGAGAGCTACATTTTTGTAATCATCATAATATGTCAAATTTCCTAAAACTTGATATTTGATTTTCAACAAATGTTGAACAAGGATAGTGTTAAAGTTTTTTTAACTTATATGTGTTGCAAATAATTGCTTAAAAAGCAACATGTCTTTACCATACCTGAACAATAACCTGGTGAGAGCTCTAAAAGAAATTAACAATTTGGTGTCACTGTTACAGGTGAAATTTGTGTCCCATATGCCAGTTCATCATGTTGCTACTCTAAAAAGGGTCATGTTACAGAAAAATGGTTTTGTTTTTGACAAAATATAGACCCTAGACTGCAAAACCATGTGAAGCTGAATTTAATTTGGTTATTTTGAAAATTTGACCCTAATGTCACACACTGGCCTCCACATTTATGTAAACACCCATGTACATTGTATATGAATGGTCAGAATCTGGAGGTCAAGATGCAGTCTTGTTTTGCATTATTATTATTAATCGCCAAATCTGCTCGCCACGCGGAAGGGCACTTATTTCCCTCTGTACTTTTCAAGTTACGGAATTTAAACACAACCACCATTTTGAAGTTACCGTATGTCCACGGATCACAGCAAAACGAAAACAAATCACACACATCACTATGTGATTTGTTTTGTTTTGTTTTGCTGAAAAAAAACACTGAACTTTTTGTGATCCATGGACAGAACCTTAAAACCGTGGTTGTGTTTAAAATTCCGTAACTTGAAAAGTACATGAGTGATTTGAATGATTCTTGTACTACAATAAAGTTTATGAATTGGGCTTTCATATCCTAGATTTTGAAAGTGCTACATGCAGAACTTCACTAAAACAATAGTCCCATTTGGGTTTTGTTTTTTTGACTCACCCTGTGGCTGTTTTGTTCTCAACACTGTCGCTTCTTCTGACTGGTTAAAAATGTAGCTTTTTTATAATTTAGTGAACCAACAGTGCCATTCTGGAGTAAAAAGTCATTTCAAGCCAGTATGTTGACACTCATGGCAAACGTACATACATGTACCGTACCGTACATAAGGAAATTTAGCAAAATAATACATGTAGATTTGCAAGTGTAAAAACAAGGTGATTCACAAAGGCATTGTGACAGTGCTTGTCAAGGTAACAGCTCTTACCATTTGAGCTTGTCTGGAGCATTTGACGCAATGTACACTGAGTGCTGACAGGTCTCAGGTTTCTGCAAGTCATTGAACCCATTGAGTGACAAGTCACCTCTTCAGACGGGATCGCTGTGAATTACTGATTTGTTAAATTTACCTAATAGTAATACAAATGTACGTGTACGGTGCATGTACATGTACAATGTATACTATGTATTGAAAAAAAATTTCATTCATTCAATTACCGGTGTATACATTTTGTAGTGTGCCTCATACATGTACATGTACATTGACTGGTGTTAATTATACTGGTACAACTGATTTTATTTCCATACATGTACATTTATGTACACTCAATTCTTTTTTCTTTTTTTTTGGTAAACTTTTTTTTACCGGTATAGTCTACATGTATGATGTGTGCACCTTACATGTACACAACAGAAATTGCACACATCAGAAATTGGTGATGCTCGGATAGATTGTTTCATGTCATATTTAGTATAGTTTTGAATTTTGCTAGTCTTTGCTCTCGAGAGGCTTTTCAGATGGATAAAAAAGTAAACAGGTTTGCACAGGAGTCCATATTTCTTTAGTTCAGTGCCTGGTCATCACATGCCCCCTTTTAATTAAACCCCATGTGTCCCCCTAGATATTTTCTATGTTTCACATGTGTGCTGAGTGTGCTCTGGTATTTAATATCACAATTTGCAGAATTTCTCCCATATTTTGTGAGTATTAAATGTTTACTAAGTATGTCGCATTTCATCGTAATTTGGTTTTTATTTTTTAAATTCCATTTTAATAGATTACAAATTGCAGTACATGTACAGTAACAAGGAGCAGATATTCTTAAATTACTCTTTGAATGTTGACAAAAGAGATGTTTTGGGTTAAATCAAGCTCAATAATAAAAAGCACTACATGTACATGTAGGCTATGGGCCTTATTCATGAGTTGGCCATTTTTGTTGAGTTCCCTGAATGTATTTCATTAATTGTTAACTGTGTAATGGGATGGCGCTAGACTATTTATGCAGGCACAATGCAGCCTTACCCGGTATTTTACTGTCTTTTTTCTTTAAATATGGCTTTAAACATTAGAGAATGTTTAATTACAAATTTTAAATTATTCATTGAAGCATACTGGAATTTATTATAAATTAACTTGCTTTAATTTCTCTTTGCAAGTTCCAAAAATTAAGATTTTACCTAACTTTCAATTCAATATGGCCGACTCGTGAATAATGTCACATCAGATCAAAGGCAAAGTAATACATGTACATGTAGGCTACATGTACCGGTATGTACCATCAGATCAAAGGCAAAGCACTACATGTAGGCTTCGTCACATCTGATCAAAGGCAACATTTTGGATTAACTGTTCCCCAATAAATATTTGATTTATTAAAAAAAAATCAATGGAAAATGTTGATGGTGTCCACTGTATGCACTTTGGCAGTGCATCTGATGGCTTTGTGTCACTGACCAGGGGTAGAATTCCCATGCGAATGCCACACACACTGAATCATCGCTCAGCCATGGACTCATTGATGCCTTTTTATCCTCCCGGTATACTTCAAGGGTTCTTATTGAGAAGATGGATGGTTGAGCGGTCAGTTTACTCATTACTTATTGAAGGTCTTCACAGGGTTGCATGCATCCATTAATTTAGTTTCAAGACTCCAGTTGACATCTTGATCATTGGAAGCATTTGAAAGACAAAAGATATTCTACTTCATTGAAAAATGGACAGTATTTACCAAATGCTCCTAATACAGATTTTTAAGAAAATTCAACATTTAACATACAATACATGTTATACCGGATACATTCAATCTGAAATTTCTTATTTTTTTTAGAATTTTGATTTTCTTTGAATTCTTTACGAAATTATTTTGACAGAAACATTTGTTCAGATGTACATGTACTTCGCTTGGCTCCATGATAATACAAAATTTGAATTTGATCTTTTTGTGCTCTTATAAAAAAAGGAATTTCAGAATGATCATTTTAAAAGAAACATTTTTCAACGGGAAAATCAGAGAATTTGCTCTTGAACCAAAGTAAGTTACATGTATGTACATTCTTTGTGCATTTTTATGTATGTCATGTCCCTTTTGTCTTGTTTGTGCCGTCATGTCATATTCAATTGCTGAAATTACCTTTTCAAGTCAAAATTGCTGTAGAGTTTGACATGTTAATTAATGCTTAATGCTTGATTACATGTAAGTGTACAGGCATGTCTGTGTAGACCGTACACAGGAGTGAATATTGATTGGAATAAAATTTAAGGATGCATGCAGTAACCACCATATTGGTTGGCGGGCTTTTAATTGAACGCATGATTGGGCATTTCAGATGGTTCAGGATACCATGCATTTTTTGTTGTTGTTGACTTCTCATTGAAAAACAGTGGACAACGTTTTCAGAAACCCAACTTTTTTATGTATATTGTACAAGTATCTTTAGTTTTATGTATGTACCGGTACACTAAAAGGGAGGTAACAAAACAATTTAAATGAATTGAAAAGAGTAGCTTTACGAGAATTTTGTTAATAAATTTCATTAAATTATTAATTGTACCGGTATACTGCTGTAATCCGTTTCAAACAGGCCGACTGACCCTAGGTACTGGTAAGCTTGATGGTTGAGTAATAAGACGAACCTCAGCATATACTGAAGGGAAGGTTTCATGGGTTCAAATTCCAACCGATTAAGCCTGTGAATTTTATTCTCACAAGCTTTTGGAAAACACTGGACATGTATACGTACAGTGCTGATAAAAGTATGAATTGACAATAGGTAAAACCATATTTTAAAAATGCACAGTATACACACCATACTTATTTTTACATGTGTATTCAGTTTATAAATTGCAACAATTTTCACTTTGTTATCTTTACAGGAAACAAGAAGTTGGCATTGGACTATTATAAAAAGGGCATCAATGAATTGGAAAATGGCATCGTCATCGACTGTGAAAAACCAGGTAAAGTACAATGTATGCACACTTATTGGTCCTTAAATACCTAATCCTCTAAAAGCCTTTGTAGACTCTCTTCTTGCCTGAGACCTGTTTTGAAATCAACTTGGATTCACCGTGAGCGCAACCTGGTCCCCTCCAACATGGGCTAACAAAAGCACAAACAGGTCGGTCGTTGATTTTTAATTTTTATAGTTTTATCTGAGTTGAGCCTCTCAATCCTGGTCCCGACCAGGGTTGCATTTGTACCCTGTAGAGCACTGGACCCGTGTAGAAGCAGCGTTGGATTCTAGCTTGTGTGAATAGATTTTGAGTAATCTCGGGTTAAACCCAGCTCCAGCGCGGAGATTTTGGATAGTGTGAAACGGCCTGTATATCCTTCCAAAGCCACTTAGGGATTTTGCAGGATTTTGCAGGATTGAGAAAGATGTATAGTCCAGTCATTATTAATTTACACGGGGCCTGATTTACCCCTTGAAAGTTTATGTAGAAAGAATATCATTTGCTTTCCTGCAAAGTGGAGGATTTTGGAGGATTCTAGATTCAATTTTCTCATTTAATTATCCAAAGAGAAATTTTTCCAATATTTTTAAAATATGCACAAATATTATTGAGTCACAACAGCTGCCCAAGCTTGTCCTGTTTTTCTTTCTAAGGGTGAATGTTGGTGAAAAGGTGAATGGCACAATTTTCCAGATTAGTTTAAATTGATTGTGAATGTAAGGTGGTTGTTGTATTTTGTTGGTACCGGTACCTACAGTATGTTTTGGTCATGTATTGAAAGTAAAAAAAAAAGAAGAAAAAGAATATGTACGGTACATGTACCATATACTTATTTTCAAATCAAATTTGTCAGAAACTTTAAATGTCTGAATGAGAACTCACAGAAGGTGGTACCATATAAATGATAATTGTGTGTCTCGATAAACCCACCACACTCATGTCTTGTATAGGTCCTTATGTAGCGACTTTACTTCTCTTATGATTCAAGCACTTTATTGGCACCCCTTTCTGTGCCCTATTGATCGTTGCCTTTGGCTTTTTGGGGGCTCTCTGAGTATCTGCATGAGATTGTGGTGAAACCTTACCGGTGCTTTCAATGACGTTAGACCAGCCGTGGGAAGAGGCGCTGTGCTTGGACATAGATAGTGTTTCAGCCGGACTGCTGTCTACATGTAGGGTTGGATTGCATGAGGCCTCCTTCATGTGGAACTTCTTTTGGTTATTTCAATATTTCACTTGCTTGCTTGTACACCATGTACGTGTACATGTGTATATTAGCGTTTAATTTGAATGTTCAAAACATTTCTTTCCAAGATTGATCAAATTTCTAATCGTATTTTTAACCAATGCAGACGTTATGTAATTTCCAAAAATTCCTGGGTTTGATTTTCATTTTGCTGTGATAAGCATACATATACCGGTACATGTACAATGTACGTCAACGTCTAGATGGGGACTGAATTTCCCCATTACTGTACAGTATGTGGCATTATTTAATGAATTACCGGTACATGTAGATCAAGTGGAACTTGATAAAACATCACAATACATTGAAATGCACTGGAAGGATTAGAATACATGTATACTGTATGCACCCATCGTGCATATTATACAGTCCCGTACTAACCATAAAATTTCACAGTCCTGTTTTTACATATTTTTCTCTTCATCAATGTCTTCAAGGGCACATCTTCGATATAATCTTAAGGGACACATCATGTCCTTTCGAGAAACAGGATGAAGTCATTAAAACTACATGTATTTTGCTTGGCCTTGCTCCCATCCAGTGAAATGAAGCTCCCCATAGACTGGCAACATGACTAAATTGAATGAGGACGGGCTACAGCCTTCCAGCTTCTGAGATATTATTGGTCCCTGTGTACAGTGTACCGTGACCGTTTGCCCTTCCCTGATTGGTCAGGCTCAAAATTAGGCAGAGACAATACAGTTCAAATGTTTATAATGCACATAAAATGGTAGAAATCATTGGACTTAGTCCCAAAAAAAATAGTTCTGCTTCCGATTCGATGGCATATCTATTTGAAAATAGGGTATGTACCCGTAGGTAGGGATTTTTTTTGCCAATTTTTTGTGTGAACAATCATATGGAGGCATCTACGTGTAGTCAAGGGTAAAAGGTAGAAATTGATGGTTTTGGGTGTTTTTCTCATTTTTCCAATAAACAAATTAGGGTAGGGGCTCTCAGAATAGGGTAGGTAGGGAAACCGGAAGCAGAACTATTATTTTTTTTGTATGTCAGGGTTTAACTAGTCTTGGTTTCAAGACGTCCTTATAGCGATGCAGTGCTTCAGCATGCATGGGTTAGTGGACTGCGTAGCGATTCACTTACATGTACATGTGGGCAGCGCTTTACACAAATGCCAACTCTGCATCTTGCACTGAGACTAGGGTTGAACAATTTTACATGTAGCTGCGTTGACATTCTGGCTGTTCTCAAACTCAATATGTAAGGTGAGAAAGTGTTGACACCATTATGACATGCCATGGTCCATCTTCTAACTCCACAGTGGTATGACACGTACCGGTATGTACACGTTATTTGTACCGGTACGTGTATGCATAATTATTTAAAACTTGCTCATACCGGTAGTTTGATTTCACTGAAGCAGGCTTTGCATCATTTCATCTCTCATCAAAGCCGAGCATCCTTAGATCTTTGATGCTGGCACCTGACATCTTGAGATGGCTCAAGATGTTATTCATGACACTGTCCATCTGCAAATCATTGCATCCTATCCTTCACAATCCTAGGGGCTTCTCTAATCCGATAAAGCCCATCACCTCCCCCCCCCCCCTCAAGTTACTCAGCCTTAGAGTATTGACTGCTATCTTGACAGTGACTCACCCAGCCCGAGGGGAGAGACTCCCTGCCTGCCCAACCTCCGACAACAACCCTCCCCACCCAGGATGGACGGCATGACGGGATTAGGCACTTTACCCTGAGAGGCTTGTGTTGTTAGAACACTTCCTATCCTGGAGATTGGGGTGGGGTTTGGCTACACAAACACGCTTAGCCTGGGGTTTGGAGAAGACAAGATGAGGTCTATGGTTTATCCTCTCCAAACACAGCCAGTTGATGTGGGAAGATCTTAAAGAGCCCATGTCCGCTTGAAGTAGGGTTTGGGTAATGTTGGGAGACAGTAGTGTCTGTTTTACTTGAGTTAATTACTGTTGGAGAGATCTGATGGACTTACAATGCATGCTCAATGCATTTAATTTGTAGCATCAAAGCAATTATTAGCAACCAAAGTTGAAGATGACAGAAAAACATACATGTGCTTTCCAAGGAATATATTAAATGAATTACTTGAACTATTAAAACATCAAGTCAACTAATAATTAGTGTGGATGTCCGGTATCATTGTGAAATATTAGTGTGGAATGTATTTAAAAAGAAACATGGATGATTGAAGAAATGTAGGGCCTACCGGTATGCTGAAATGTTATTGAAAAAAAACAGGCACATACGGGTACATATGAATTTGAATAGAGTATGTATTTAAAAAAGTGGGTGTGATTATGGGGTGTACATTATTGGCCTACATACATTTGTACATTATGCCAACAAAAATATACTTCTGCTTCCGATTACATGGCATTTGAAAATAGGGTAGGTACCGTACAGGGTAGGTAGGGAATTCTTTTTTTCGGGGGCACATTTTGTGTGTGTACGATCATATGGAGGTGTCTGCGTGTACATGTACCGGTAGTCAAGGGTAAAAGGTAATAATTGATGATTTTCGGGGGGGTTTTCCTAATTTTTCCCAGAAAAAAATTAGGGTAGGGGCTGTCAAAATAGGGAAGGTAGGGAAACCGGAAGCAGCCTTATGTAAAACCAAAAAAAAAACTGTGAACAAATGGTGTAAATGAAAAAACACAAAAGTTTTTTCTTTTTCCGCTCTGCTGACATTGAGTGTTGGGTTAGGCTGTCTTAATTGACATTCGTATATCAGGTTAATGAAAAGTCCATGTACATGTACAGTACCCGGTAGTTCTTCTGCCTCATTTTATTTGCATTGTTTCCAACTTTTTTTCTTGTAACCAAATCTCGAATTTATAAAAAAAATATTTTCATTACATTTTCATCAGATTCAGCACCACATCCATTACATATACCAGCACAGGAAACCTGAGACCGAATTTTGACATCTCATTGTTATTTTTCCAGACCCGATCACATTCCTAATTCCTCATATCCTGATGATCGTTGCATTGAGAAGTGAATACTAACCTCTTCAAGGAGTTGTTCTTATCGTCTCATCTCAGTGAGATGGGCTTCTTCAGGAAATGACAGCTGAATGCGATAGCCGGCCCGACCTGGTCAAATCATCCAATCTTGCATTTTTTCTCCGTCCCTCTGAAATCAAAGAATGAGTCATATTATTCATACCATCAATGAAAACTCTGTGTGACTTTATAATAGCCTGTCTTTGGAGAAAGTGTGGAGGGGTGGGGGTAGATTTGTATTCATTCTTATGGACAGTCTCCACCAAGGGAGGAAATTGTCTATGTAAAAGAAAAGAGAAAGGAAAAGAGGAATTGCATAGAAATATGTGCAAAAAATAGAAGAATTTATTGAAAATATGTATAATGGAATCAAGAAAAGTACTTGGCCTGATTCTAGGAGAAACCCCACACCACTAACACCACCAATCCGTCCAAAACTGACTAGAAAATGATTACCATCAGCATCATGATTGTGCTTGATCGGCCCCTCTTACATGTAGTGTCCCCCTCTAGAAAAAGTATTACGGGATGCTGACTTTTAATGTCTTGATAAGCTACACCTTTGTTTAATAATCACTCCCTCCTGTATTTGAATTTCCCCTCCCCCTCTCCTCCCCCTCTCCCCCTCCCATTATACTGTGCATTACACATCACTGTCTACTGAACTGAAATGATTTGCCAGGATTTGTGAGGGATTTGAATGTCAATCCGATTGGCTGTAATCCAGTTTGTCTGTGTAGCTTGTGTTTGCTTGGTACAAAAGTAGCTTATTAAATGCATCGGTACTGTGCAGAAAGCATCTGGAATCGTCCAGTTTTTCACACAGTAATATTTGTAGTTTGTACATTTAAAAAAAAATCCAGTAGCTAACTGTAAGTCAAACTAAAATTCATTTCAGTTCATTATTTGAATAAATTCCCTTACATAATTCCGTGCACTAGTTAACCTAAAGATCCTGTTTCTCAGAATCAGTGATGGGGCATATTGGGAGTTTGTATTACTTTCAGCATGATTACTTTCACAAATAAAATGTTCAAGTATTGCAGAATCTTTGCTGCTAAAAAGTACAATTAAAGAACCTACATTTGTACATGTACATTTTGAATACATGTAGTTACATGTACGTTAAGTGTGTTTTGGACTTTTGCCCATAAAGAAACATAAAAATGCAAAAAATATAAAGCAGAATAAAAAAAAGTACCAAATTCTTGCAGGCTGATACACGTACATGTACGTGCATTTCTGTTTGCAGTCATTTGTATTGATTTGTTTCCACTTGGGCAGATTTTGTTTAACTTATCCAATCAGGCAGTGTTTGACGATCAAGTCATAATTTGTTTGGGATTGCAGTTACCTCCAGCAGATTCAATTAGGTGCAAATCAGTTTAAATGCCAGTCTGTTCATCTGGAACGAAATGGACTCTCATGACTCATGTTGTAAGTCTGTTAGTGTGAAGGATTTTGGCAAACTGTAAAAAAAAACCTGTAAAATTGCAAGAGTGCAAATTGTTGTGATTCCATACCAGTACCTCTGTATACGCCACACCTATTTTAATTCAAAATCATTATTCCATGCTTTTTATTACTTATTTTATTTTGACACTTTTATGAGTAACTGATGTGGATCCTCCCTCTTTTATACCAAGCAGATTTTGTATACATGTATATTTACCAAATGCATGCACAAGGCCGGAACATGCTTTTTCAAAATTTCAATTTTCTTTCCCGAACGAATTTTTTAGGAATATAACAAATATGTCATGTAACAAATAAAATTGCTTGTTTGCATTTGCATGCCTTTTTACAGTTTAAAATTGTTTTTAATGGCGCACTTCAGTTCAGAAAAATTTTAGCGAAATTCAATAAATGTTCATATCTAGTGACGTTTCAGCTATGCTAATTTTGAATCACACCGTTTTTTTTCGCCTGGTCCGGCTACTGGATTATCGCAGCCGGTTCGCGACACTCCCGCGTGATTATATGTAAACATGCAGCCAGACCATCCTGGCTACACTACAGTGCCCACGTTCTATCAAAATCCCTGCTAATTTTTTTGCGTCTTTTCCTCTCACTGGATCGCAAGACCCGTGGTTTTGCGATCCAGTGAGAGGAAAAGACTAAAAAAGTCTTGTTTCACGTGTCATTTATGATTGTGTTGTCACAGAGGTGAAATATTGAGACTGTCATGCAGGGTTAAATTTGAATAAGTACTTAGGTATTAAGTGCCGGCCAATAAAATATGACTCTTTTAAATAGCAACTGAACAAACTGCAACTTTTTCCCTTCAAAATATACAAGTTATTTCACACCAGAAAAATAGAAATTTATGTCTTCTCATCAAAATTTTAAATGTTCGAGTTGCACTAAATAACTCTGTGCAGAGTTGGGTAATGCTAGGCTCACACATTCCCGAATTTTAAGCCGAATTGCCATGAAAAGCAATTCTTGAGTAAATCGGGGAATGGTTCTTGGCTGCCTCGGATAATCCTAGCTGTTAGTTCGGTAGAAGATTGTTAAAGATCAGGAAGCGCCCTGACAATTTTGGACATGTTCAAAATTGTCGGGGTGATTCGGGAACCAATGTCAATTCTTGGTTTATTCTTGTTGTATTCGTAACTACCGGTAATTCTGGATATTCTTACACAGCATTCTTACGAGTTTCATAGAGTTATTTTTGGTAGTAACAATCCAGAATTATGCCGAATCTTTACAAATGTATCAAGAATTTATGAATATTATTAAGAATAACTTACGAATATACTAAGATTTAGTTAAAAATAAATCAGAATAACCTAAGAACTTAGCAAGAATTAATCACGAATAATGCTGAATTAAATCCAGATTTTCCTTAAAATTTATTAAGAATAACCAAGAATCATGCAGAATTTAATACAAATTAATCCAGAATAGTCCCCGAATGATTTTGAGATCTACATGTACGCTGCTCAGCAAACTGGAACTGACTGACGATGAGCGTTTGTCTGGATCAGTTTATATACCGGGATCGCCTGCATTCAGCCTCATTCTGGATGATTCTGGCTTGTTCTGATTGAAATCGGCTTAGTTCGGGGTTGTTCGGGAATGTTCTTATTACATTTGGCTTATTCGGTCTTTGTTCTTATTAAATTTGTAATGAAATCGGCATAATTCTGGGTCATTCTGGATGATTCTGGTGTTCTTCGTATTCTATTCTAAACAAAATCACTACAATTCGTGTTTATTCTGCACTAAAATCACAATCATTCGGCTTGATTCGGTCTCATTCGGCTTCCAATTCATACTTAGTCCTTGATTATTTCTGTTTCATTCTTAAGTTATTCTGACGAACAGTGAATCAGGGTTAATTTATCCCAATGCCATCAAGAATTTTTATTCGGGATAGATCTGGGTATTCGTGGCAATAATTCGGGAATGTGTGAACCTACTGAAGCATTAAATAATGGAGTTCTTAAGTATATTTGTCTTGTGTTGTTGATTCACTTGTTTAGGTGAGGAGTGGGATAGAGCAAAGCGACTACGGGAGAAGATGAAGACCAATCTGGAGATGGCCAAGGAGAGACTAGAGCTTCTCAGTGAGTGCATGGCTTGTTAGCTTTGTGGGTGGTAGGGGAAGGGAGGAGGCGGGAGAAGATGACCAATCTGGAGATGGCCAAGGAGAGACTTGAGCTTTTCAGTGAGTGCACGGCTTGTTAGCTTTGTGGGTGGTAGGGGAAGGGAGGGGGCGGGAGAAGATGACCAATCTGGAGATGGCCAATCTGGAGACTTGAGCTTTTCAGTGAGTGCACGGCTTGTTAGCTTTGTGGGTGGTAGGGGAAGGGAGGGGGCGGGAGAAGATGACCAATCTGGAGATGGCCAAGGAGAGACTTGAGCTTCTCAGTGAGTACATGGCTTGTTAGCTTGGTGGGTGGTAGGGGAAGGGAGGGGGCGGGAGAAGATGACCAATCTGGAAATGGCCAAGGAGAGACTTGAGCTTTTCAGTGAGTGCATGGCTTGTTAGCTTTGTGGGTGGTAGGGGAAGGGAGGAGGCGGGAGAAGATGACCAATCTGGAAATGGCCAAGGAGAGACTTGAGCTTTTCAGTGAGTGCACGGCTTGTTAGCTTGTGTGTGGGTGGTAGGGGAAGGGAGGGGGCGGGAGAAGATGAGGACCAATCTGGAGTTGGCAAAGGAGAGACTTGAGCTTCTCAGTGAGTGCATGGCTTGTTAGCTTTATGGGTGGTAGGGGAAGGGAGGGGGCAGGAGAAGATGAGGACCAATCTGGAGATGGCCAAGGAGAGACTTGAGCTTCTCAGTGAGTACATGGCTTGTTAGCTTTGTGGGTGGTAGGGGAAGGGAGGGGGCGGGAGAAGATGACCAATCTGGAGATGGCCAAGGAGAGACTTGAGCTTCTCAGTGAGTACATGGCTTGTTAGCTTGGTGGGTGGTAGGGGAAGGGAGGGGGCGAGAGAAGATGAGGACCAATCTGGAGATGGCCAAGGAGAGACTTGAGCTTCTCAGTGAGTACATGGCTTGTTAGCTTTGTGGGTGGTAGGGGAAGGGAGGAGGCGGGAGAAGATGAGGACCAATCTGGAGATGGCCAAGGAGAGACTTGAGGTTCTCAGTGAGTACATGGCTTGTTAGCTTTGTGGGTGGTAGGGGAAGGGAGGGGGCGGGAGAAGATGAGGACCAATCTGGAGATGGCTAAGGAGAGACTTGAGCTTCTCAGTGAGTACATGGCTTGTTAGCTTTGTGGGTGGTAGGGGAAGGGAGGGGCTGGGAGAAGATGAGGACCAATCTGGAGATGGCCAAAGAGAGACTTGAGCTTCTCAGTGAGTGCATGGCTTGTTAGCTTTGTGGGTGGTAGGGGAAGGGGGGAGAAGATGAGGACCAATCTGGAGATGGCCAAGGAGAGACTTGAGCTTCTCAGTGAGTACATGGCTTGTTAGCTTTGTGGGTGGTAGGGGAAGGGAGGGGGCAGGAGAAGATGAGGACCAATCTGGAGATGGCCAAGGAGAGACTTGAGCTTCTCAGTGAGTACATGGCTTGTTAGCTTTGTGGGTGGTAGGGGAAGGGAGGGGGCAGGAGAAGATGAGGACCAATCTGGAGATGGCCAAAGAGAGACTTGAGCTTCTCAGTGAGTGCATGGCTTGTTAGCTTTGTGGGTGGTAGGGGAAGGGAGGGGGCGGGAGAAGATGAGGACCAATCTGGAGATGGCCAAAGAGAGACTTGAGCTTCTCAGTGAGTACATGGCTTGTTAGCTTTGTGGGTGGTAGGGGAAGGGAGGGGGCAGGAGAAGATGAGGACCAATCTGGAGATGGCCAAGGAGAGACTTGAGCTTCTCAGTGAGTACATGGCTTGTTAGCTTTGTGGGTGGTAGGGGAAGGGAGGGGGCAGGAGAAGATGAGGACCAATCTGGAGATGGCCAAAGAGAGACTTGAGCTTCTCAGTGAGTACATGGCTTGTTAGCTTTGTGGGTGGTAGGGGAAGGGAGGGGCTGGGAGAAGATGAGGACCAATCTGGAGATGGCCAAAGAGAGACTTGAGCTTCTCAGTGGGTGCATGGCTTGTTAACTTTGGTGGTAGGAAAGGGGGGGTCAAATCAAGCACACAGTGGGTCATTAAATATTGAACAATGAAAAACTACACATGTGCAATTCAGAGGATGCAACACATCTTCAACAACCAAGCTGTTTGAAGCCATGTTTAAAGACAAAGGATCAATCGCTTTTTACGTATTTTGTTTGTTTCCAACAATAACACCAGCCAAAATCCGAAGAAGAATGTTCTATAAAGGTTCAGCTCAGTGGATATTAAACTTTTTGAGAAAACAGTGAAAAATCTTGCACAACCTTTTGATCATGAAACACAATTTCATCAATTAGCACACTTTGTTTCCCCAAATCAGTCAATTGACTGATTTGAAATCACCTACATTTCTTGATTTCTAAATTACAGCAAGACAGGCGAACAATATAACAATTTTGATGGTTTCCGGTACTTTTTGAATAAATGCAAATGATCGCACAGGGTAAGTCAAAAAAAGCGGAAACTAAACCCCCAAAAATATATTTCATATTTTAAAAAAAATATGTGACACCAAAAATAATGACTGGAAAGCCGATTTCAAAAGCTACTTTTAGATGAAAATATTACTGAAATTGCTCAATCCGTTCAAAGAATATTATCACCCTTTAAATGCAATGACCCTAAAACCTGTTTCGTCCAAAAAAAAAAAAAGCAATTTATTGTGTATTTGGACTGTTTTATCGCTGGTGATGTTTGAAGACAATTGTGACGTTGATTCTTGAAATCACATTTTGGGACAAAAGAGGTTTTAGGGTCAGTGTGTTTAAATAGTGATATTCTTTCAATGGATTGAGCAATCTCAAACTGTACAAAACTGTACATCGGCTACAATACTGCAAAAAATGTTGAAATACTTTCTGCCCTTACAATCACTATTTTGTGCTAACCTCACTAGCATAAAAATTCTGTGCTACCTGTAAGCACATACTCCTTAGTTACGGGATGTACCGGTAGGCATGCACATAAGCCAAAATTCCTCGCTAACCCGTGAAATACGCTTACCGTAAACACAGAATTTTCTGCTACAGTAAGCAGGGTTCTTTCGCTAATAGTTAGCAGAGCCATGAAATTGGGCCCAGTGCTTTCCCCCAAAGGCTCTGTGTGGACGGCAGGTGGTTCTTATAAATAGCCTTCATGTGTTAACCTCTTACAATGTATGCGGAAAAGAATCATCCTGGTTGTGTTTGCTGAGTGATAGAAAATGCACAGTTGATTCAACATTCTGATTGTCAAGTCAATATTTTATTCATCCAATGATAGGAAATGAATATTGATGTTCAGATCACCTTTGGTATTGACCAAACCACTGTATAAAGCCACGGCCGTCTTTGATCCATACCGCGCAGAGTTTTCCCTGTCTCGTCTACGCAATCAATCATTCTACTTGGACGTCGTTCCAGTGATGACTTCATTCCGAGCTTGTGATTTATGAGTCTTGCAAATTACCAATTAAGTTAAATCGGGATTCAGGTCGCAAGTTGCACAGGATTAGTAACAAGAGTAATCTGAGTGGGTCGTAAGAGACACATAGTTTACATTTTATGCACGTTGGGATCATTAATGCGTGCCCCCTATTCATGTTTTATTAGTCGTGAAAAGAAAATGATCCTTATCACAAAAGACTCATTGAAAAGTAATGCATTATGTATCTGTGAGGCTATTCTGAAAAAAAATTAAACAAAATACACAGATTTAAGGGAAAATGCACGTTTTTAAAGCTCAATGCTTACCTGTACATGTAATATTGTTGATGAAATTCCTCATTGGGGCATGTGTACCCTCATTAGATACCGCAAAATAGCAGATCTGTAGTTACCAAAAAACAGTGACAAAGTTGCACCCGGAGCATACACAATATTACAGCTGTTTCTAAACTAGATTGTTTTGCTTAAATGTATTCTTAAATTGTATTTAACCATAAAACAGATGTCAAAATTGACTTTGGGCAACCAGAAGATGATGAGAATCTAAAAGGTAACAATAAAGATGGCGTTTATCGCATTTTGGAAACAAACTCTTCACATGTAAACAACTAAACATACATCTGCATGCTGCAATTTACTCCACAAATCAATATTGACCATTATGGTGGGAGTGTGGGTTACCTGGGCTGTGTGGCTCAGAAAAAGTTGCCTATTCAATCAGCATTCTGTGTGGTTATATAAGCAGAAATGTGCATCTTGCATCAAAATGTTGAGATGTAGAAATTTGGGCCTAACCGTAAATTACCACACAAAATGGTAAGTATCCTGTACTGGCAACATTTCTAATGGTCCTTATTGTCATTGACAAGTGTATCACATCAAACCCGTAAAATACAGTACAAGAGCATAAATGAACTGAATAGTGCAATGCAATTATTTCATTTCGCATCTTAAACATTGTCAGACTCTACATGTATCCTGGGTTTTTGCCTTGCTGTTTTCAGTCTGCTGTTCAGGCACATTCGTGCTTATGAGCAGTGAAAATGTATCATCCAATTTGTTGTGCGGCTGTGAGTGTTGTTCATTTTCCTTCATTTCAAGCTGGCTTCTTCACTCATTCCCGAGTGCCGCCCGAGGCTTCCTAAGTGCAGTGAACAGATTCCTAATTTACTCATGGTTTGGGAAGCGTTCGGCCGCGCTTTGAGGCATTCGCTCCTGGCTCCTAATGATTGATAGCGATGTCGTTTTTTCTTTCTTTGTAAGAGAAGCGCGGAGGTCCCCGTGTCTGAGTCAGAAAGAGCCCAGAGGCTCATAACGCACATGGTTCATGTGAGTGTCAATTTAGCGTGCATCACACGTACGAGTCACCGCCGAGAGAACTGATTGGTTGCCCCCTTTTAACACGGGAAGACGACCCCTGAAGGAAATGTTTGTCTTTTGGGTTTGGATTGGTGATTGCTGGATGTGTACGTGCTGAACTACATTAGGGAATTGAGGGAAACACTGTCAAAGAAATGTTCATTTACTTTTCAAAAATTTGTGGAAAGGAAAAATACAACTGACAGTAATGTACATGTAGTACATCATATGCATGTGTGGTGTATGCATTTCACTGAAACTGAAAATGGGGCCTTTAGTAGTGCATTAATGTATGTTGGATTGTATACAAATGTAAACTTCCACCAGCAGGAACTTATGAGAATATGTTTGTAATTGAGTACCGGTACATACAAATTAAAAATGATATGTATGTACAATGTAGACAATGCATACATGTGTAAAATGACATTGTACAAAACTTGGAGGATTAAATTGCCATCATGTACTTGGCAAGCTACATATTTACACCGAAACTGTTATGGAAAACTTATAATTCTAGTGGCACACAAAGTTGTCCAAGAATGGAACAGCTCAACAGTACATTGGCACGCTTCCATTTTGCTTTCTGTATGCTTTTCTTTTTATATTTGCAATGATATTTCCCTCTGTGTTTGCTTGCATCTACCCAATGCTTCTGTTTCTTTGGTCCCCCCCCCCCTTCCTGCTGTCAGGTACAATGGTGAAAACGTCTTCATCCTCATCTGCATCGTCAAAAACTAAAGCCGTATCCTCTCGCAATAAACCCCAAACCACAACCCGCCCAGCTTTTGACAAAAACAAAACTGCCGGGTCAGAGGTTAAAAAGGCTGACAATGTCCAGGGGAAAAAGCTGAGCAGTGTGGGACCCAGCAGAAAGACGCTGTGTGACTGGCACAGGGAAAATGTGGCAAAGAAAGCCAAATATGCATTGACTCAACCCCAAGGTAAAGTCATGTTCTGAACTAACACAACTGCAAACTAACAGTAACAGTCTTTAGTTTACCATAACAAGCACATATTCGTGATAAAGAGGATATAGACAAAATTCATACCAAAGTCAATTCTCACATGTAGGGGATCTGATTCTTTTCAAAATTTGGTATCAAATGTAAACTTGTGTCTTTACTGAAGGCACATTCTCAATACAGATACATGTAGTACATGTACAAGTACTAGTACTTTTCCATGAGTACGAGTACGTATGAGTACAAACCAAAGTTTTTCTGTGAGCACAAGTACTGTACAAGTACACTTCCTCAAGTACAAGTACTTTCCATGAATATAAGCACATTTCAATGGGTAAACATGTTCTCATCAGGGCTTTTTCAGCTGTCAAACTAGGCATTAGACAAATGTAAAAGCCTCATAAAACAGTAGAATTTTTTTTTCTGTGCTTGTACCGATACCTCTTAAAAAAAAAAAATTAATTCCAGTGGGAGAACATTTACATGAGTATGAAGAATGAGTACGGATAATTTTTTTCTTGCGAGTAGGAGTATGAGTACATTCTCATGAGTGGAAGTGCGTAAATATGTACTCAAGTAGGAGTATTGTGATGTGCCATTTATTAACTTTAAATAAATAAGTTACATGTGCCACACGTGCATTGTATGATCAAATAGTCATGCTAAGTCACTCACATATGAGCAGTGGATTCTGATTGGCTTGTATTGTGTAAGGGGCGGGTTCTAAGTCACTCTGTGGGAATACTGGATTCTGATTGGTTAATGGGTTTTGTGCACTTGCTAATGCCATACACTGTTTGTACATGTAGATTATGACTGACATATGTTCAGGACTGTATAAAAGGAAGAGCAGGATCTAATAAAACTCACTTCTTCTTTTCCTTCGACTTATGATGGAGTGAGACCAATGAGAAGTCAAATCAGTATCCCGTGTCCAATTAATTGTTATACCAGCCGGGTCATCCACTGGATCCACCCAATCCACCGGTAATCCACCCAATCCACCAGTAATCCACCCAATCCACCAGTAATCCACCGAATCCACCAGTATTCCACCCAATCCACCAGTATTCCACCCAATCCACAAGTAATCCACCAAATCCACAAGGTTATCCACCCAATCCACCAGTATTGCACCCAACCCCCCCTAATAAAGTTCCACTGGTGCACGTTTCCAAGTCTGCTTTACGCTACCAAGGTCTGGAAGTTGGACCGTCGCCCAGTGTTGTGGCATACAACCGCAGGAGCTAAAACGCCATAGGGGCCTGGCTGAGGACGAAGGGCAACGCTCGTTACATTGGTGGCAGCGGTGGGATCCACTGAGGGCGACGGATAGGCAGATAATCCAGGGGAAAAGCAGTAGCTGAATAAGTGTGATCAAGTGGAGCTGGTACAGAAACAGAAATGGACAGCAAAGACGGGATGTTTTCAGGGAGTATGGGATACTCTGAGGGACCAACGGGAAGGGTGGTCAGCCGGGCAAGCATCAGACTGCAGCCGGTAGTTACACCATCGCCTCCTGTGTTAACGCCAGTATGTACAACTAGCACCACAAGGCCTCCACTGACAAGATCAACGGAAGGGACAGATGTTGGAGTGGAGGGGGTGGAGATAAAGCTGGGGGCAGCTGATAAAGAGACTGGAGGTGTCCGACAGAGAGTGATGGCCGCACAGGAACTTTTCCGGAGGAAGGAGAAAGTTGGGGAGGTGGCGTCATCAACTGTTGGCACATCCGAGCCTTCGCACAGGCCCAGGTACATGTCCACACCAGTAACATGGGGACCAAGACCCACTCACCGAAGTCCAACAGAGTGGTACCGGGCAGTGACCACACCTGATAGTGTGAGTTGGCCTAAATATCCAGAAACACTGCATGGGGGACCACTGGGGTCGCTGGATGGGCTGGCAGGATTTGGAGGGACTCCGCCTCAGGCCACTAGCAGACAATACGTTTTCCAGCAAACTCCAAGCATCTTCACCACTCCACTCTCAATGGGGGAAGTGAGATGTAATCTACAGGAGCAGCTGGGGGAAATGCCAGGACGGCATCTGTATACTGGGGAAGTGAGGGTGCCAGAGGTAGTGATGAGTACGGGACAGCAGCAACAGAAATTGGTGGGACGAGGGGTTGAGGGGCTGAAATCAGAACAGCCAGATGTGAAATTCCCGGCTGACCCGGAAGGGAAAAGTCCGCCCAAGGTTGCAGAGGTGGAAGGTGCCGGGAGAATTCACAGGAAACCATGTATCGTCCCTGACCGGTTTGCTGGAGCGGTTCCGTGGAGAGATTACAAGGCCCACTTCGAGTCCTGCGCAGTTATCAATGGTTGGAAGGCGGAGGAAAAAACCTAGCAGCCAGTTTGAAAAATCATGCCCAGCAAGTCCTTGGGGACAGGGCATCAGGGGAGGTGTTGAGTTACGCGGAGCTAACAGCAAGACTAGAGAGACGATATGGGCCAGGAGAGCAGGCCGAGACGTTCTTAGCTGAGCTGCGGAGCAGAGTAAGGAAAGCAAATGAAAGTTTGCAGGAGCTTGGGCAGGGGATACGCAGACTCACGGAGCTGGCGTACCCAGAACTCCCAAGGAATAGCAGGGAAAGGCTGGCACGGGGGCATTTCGTGGATGCTATACCGGATGCTGAGATACGTGCAGGGATTTTCCGGGCTCATCCTGCTACGCTGGATGAGGCATTAAGGGCAGCACTGGAGACGGAGTCTTTTCTGAATGCAGAGAGGCAACGGCAGCGGAACCAAGGTATCCGACCAGATAGGAACACCAGAACCACGAGGCAAGTGGAATCTGTTTCAAGGGACGAGTTTGAGAGGCAGACAAGGGCCATGTCCGAACAAATGAGGTTGTTGCATGACATGATGTCGGGGTTGACTCAGGCGATGCAACAAGATACTCCTCGGCGGGTGAGCCGGGAAGGGGAGTGGATGCGTCAAAGCCAAGGGTGTTTCAAGTGTGGAAAGATGGGACACTTCAAGAGGGACTGTCCTGAACTTAAGGTCCACCAGGCGTCGGGAAACGAATCCGGGCCAACCCAGCGGGTCATGGGAAGGTCGGAAACAACAAGAGACCCCAGCCAAGTGCCAGTCGTGAAGACGAAGACAAGTCAGTAAAGGAGGACACAGGGCCTGCCAGAGACCCAGTACAACTCGTACCACGTGGGATGGGGGCAGCACTACATGGAGTGTTTGTACAGGGAGAAATAGGAGGACATTCAATTCCGTTCCTGATCGATACTGGTTCGTCAGAAACATTAATTGAGGTATCAGAGTATAACCTAATGGATAGAGAGACTCGACCGAAGTTGAGGCAAGTCAGAGAAGTTATCCGCCAAGCTGATGGGAAACCACTGGCGATTAGGGGAAGTGCCAACATGGTGATAAAGATAGGGGGGTACAGTTCAGAAGTTGAAGTCCTCGTCGCTTCGATCAGAAACAAAGGTATACTTGGCATGAATGTTCTACTGACAGCCGGCTGTACACTGGATCTGAAGCAGCTCCACTTAAAGATGGGGGAGTTCACCACGCCCTGCTGTGGCAAGGATCAGACAGCTTCTTTCTGTTGTCGCATCCGAGCGGAAAGGGCGACCAGAATTCCACCGGGGCACGAAGCAATCATCATGGGAGTGCTAGAAAAGCAGGAGAAACTGAATGGCTTGGGGCTGATCGAGCCCACTGACAGAAACAACTTAGCTGAGCGAGGACTGATGGTAGCAAGAGTGCTGGTGGACGCCACGGCAGAGAGATACCCCATACGAATATTTAATCCGGGCACAGAAGTAGCAGAGGTCGACGAAAGAAGCATAGTGGGCATACTGACATCCACGGATGCAGAGTCCATACAAGCAAGTGATGGTTCCACAGTGATGATGATGGAAAGGGGAAAAGAAACAGAAGACGAAATTAGTAAAACGGGTAAGGAAATTCCAGAGCATCTAACGAGCCTGTATCAGGAAAGCGTAAGTCATCTACCACACAGTGTCGACGGGGAGAAGGTGAAGAATCTCCTGATAGATTATCAAGATGTATTTTCAAGGGGTATGGATGACCTAGGCAAGACCGACGTGGTGCGGCATGAAATCAGGGTGGAGGAGACACGCCCCATTCGACAACACCCAAGAAGATTCCCCATCTGGCAGCGTGCAGAGGTGGATGAACAGGTGCGAGACATGCTTCAGAAAGGAATCATAGAACCATCAAGTAGCCCGTGGGCATCACCAGTGGTGTTGGTGAAAAAGAAGGACGGTTCTACCCGGTTCTGTGTGGACTACAGGTCCCTTAATTCTCACACTCTGAAGGATGCCTACCCAATACCCCGAGTGGATGACAGCTTGGATTCGCTGGATGGATCTAAGTGGTTCTCAACCCTCGACTTGGCTAGTGGATACTGGCAGGTAGCGCTCGACGACGATGCAAAAGCTAAGTCAGCTTTCGTCACAAGAGGTGGACTCTACCAGTGGAGGGTAATGCCCTTTGGCTTATGTAATGCTCCAGCTACATTCGAGAGGCTGATGGAGAGAATTTTTGCGGGGCTACAGTGGGAAACCCTACTGCTCTACCTGGACGACATAGTAGTCTTCGCTAAGACAGTGGATGAGGAGGTAGCAAGACTTCAGGAGGTCTTCCTAAGGCTCAGACGAGCTAACCTTAAGTTAAAGCCCAAGAAATGTCATCTCTTCCAGCAGTCAGTGAGCTACCTGGGTCATGTGATATCCAATGAAGGAGTGTCCACAGATCCGGAAAAAGTCCGAGCGGTGGAGGAGTGGCCGACGCCTCAGTCTACAAAGGATGTGAGGAGCTTCATTGGACTGTCATCTTACTACAGGCGCTACATAAAGGGATTTGCACACCTGGCCAAACCCTTGCACCGACTTATGGAGAAGAACCAGATCTTCCAGTGGACAGATGAATGTGAGCAGGCATTCCAAGCCTTAAAGACGTCATTGACAACAGCCCCCATCCTTGTCTACCCTAAGGCGGAAGGAGAGTTTGTGTTGGACACGGATGCGAGCAACACCGGAATTGGAGCTGTCCTGTCGCAGAGGCAAGATGGGGTGGAAAAAGTCATTGCGTATGCCAGTCGCACGATGTCGAAACCTGAGAGGAATTATTGTGTTACGAGGCGGGAGCTGCTGGCTGTGGTGTCATACGTAAAGCATTTCAAGCATTATCTGTATGGTCGGCGATTTGTGGTCAGGACAGATCATGGAGCGTTGCGCTGGTTACTCAACTTCCGAAACCCGGAGGGCCAACTTGCAAGGTGGATGGAGATCTTAAGCGAGTATGACTTTGCAGTTCAACATCGTGCCGGTCGGACCCACCAGAACGCCGATGCGCTTTCTCGAAAGCCATGCAGACAGTGCGGCAGAGACACTGCAGGTGCAGAGGACCAGCTTAATCCACCACAAGATGAGGCCAACGTGGAGACAGCCGAAGAAGCAGCCAAAGCAGAAACCTCAAAGGAGGAACAACCCAAAGATAAAGCTACATCCACGGTCGAGGCAGACCGTGGTGCTAGAACTCTCAGCGCCCTAACACCGAAGTGGACCTTACAGGAGCTGAGGGAGCAGCAATTGGCAGACTCCACTATAGGACCAATCATGAGAGTGAAGGAGGAAGGGGATACGAGACCAGCATGGGAATCGATATCCACAGAGTCTGCTTCCACAAAAACATACTGGGCACTTTGGCAGCAGCTTAAGATACGACAGGGAGTCCTATGTCGACGATATGAGTCTGATGACGGGAGGCACGGCAGATGGCAGGTGGTTTTGCCAGAAAGCTTGCAGGATGAAGTTCTGGAGGAACTCCACGACAGCAAGACAGCACGTCACCAGGGGGTGTACAAGACGCTGCACAAAATCCAGCGGAAGTACTATTGGACAGGGATGTCAGCTGACGTGCGGACCAAGATCCGGCAATGCACAGTCTGCGCTCGAAGAAAGTCACCGGGGAAGAAGCCACGAGCTCCACTTCAGCAGTACGTGGTTGGGGCGCCAATGGAGAGGATTGCTTTGGATATCATGGGCCCTCTTCCAAGAAGTGACCGGGGTATGGCCTATGTACTCGTAGTTGGCGATCCATTTACAAAGTGGATTGAGGCGTATGCACTTCCGGACCAGAAGGCAACTACGGTAGCAGAAACACTGGTGGAGCAGTTTATCTGCAGATATGGTTGCCCGAAGGAAATCCACAGTGATCAAGGCACCAATTTCCAGTCGGCGGTGTTTAGGGAAGTTTGTAGACTGCTGGGAATCGACCAGACACGTACCTGCCCATGGAACCCCAAGTCAGATGGGTTCATCGAGCGATTTAACCGGAGTTTGATCAACCTTGTTGCTCCGTTTGTGGAGCCGGGTCAGAAGGACTGGGATGTTAACTTGGCATACTCTATGATGGCCTACCGAAGTGCGGCACAAGCAAGCACGGAAGAGTCACCGTGTTTCATGCTGATGGGACGGGAGATACCTCTACCCCTGGATGCCCTTACGGAGCTGCCAGACAATTGTGAAGACCAGTTGTCAACGGATTACGCCAGAAACCTGCGAGAAAAGATGAGCAAGGCACACAAGAAGGCTCGAAGTAGCATGAAGGCGAACCTTCGGCGACAGAAGCGCAACTATGATCGCCATGTGGCGGGCAACAAAATAAGAGCGGGTATGTTCGTGTGGTTACACAACACTGCACGAAAAAAAGGGCTGTCACCTAAGCTTCAGTTCAAGTGGCTGGGACCGTATCTGGTAGTGGACCAGCTGTCTGATGTGACTTTTCGAGTACAAGAAACACCAAGATCCCAGATGAAGGTTGTGCACTATGACAAACTGAAGGTTTACACCGGCCCCGAAAGGAGAACATGGCGAGTGGGATCAAGAACCAGCAGCCCTGTGGAACTGGAGGATGTGCAGGATCAATCGTGGCCAAATACTGCGGTGGACTCGAGTTCAGCAGATGATCCACTGAATGAGTCTAATGTGGAAGCCGGTGAATTCCGGGATGACGAAACTCACCTTGCATCAAGTGCCGACGAATTTCCGACAGCGGATCCGGAGGCAGAACCACCGGGCACAGCAGAAGAGAGCATGGGTAAAAACTTCACAGTGGCCTCGGAAGAGAAGGAACAAGATTCTACAAGCCCCCAGCCGCGAAAACATCGATATCCCCGGCGGCAGAGGAGACGTCCCACTAGACTACAGGATTACGAAGTTTAATCCTCGAAAGATAAAAATTGAAGAAATATCCGAAATAATTAAACAAGGGCGCCACCACGCGGCAATGCGAGAAAGGGCAGAAAACTTTTAATTGGTATCCGGTAGGCAAAGAGCTACACAACGGTGACTTTTGCGGGCGCCGCTTCGCTGCATAGTTATAACTCACGTACGTACGCACGCGCGTACACTGTCGTCATTCCTTAGTTGAACTCGCCACAATATCGCATCGCACGTACATACTCCAGTCTGATTTGATCCACCGCAACCGAAGTGATCCACCGGGCCGTGTCTGATCCACCGCAACCTTAACCAACGTGATCCACCGCAACCAACGTGATCCACCGCAACCAACGTGATCCACCGGGGGACGTGCTTGATCCACCGCATAACTTTATTAAGGGGATTTTTGTAGATCCCTAGTGGACTGTATCCAAGATTCACCATGCTAGGTAGTCATGGTGGTGGCGGTCATCATGGTCGTGATCGCCGTGATAATGACAAACCACGAGCAGATGACGGCAACAAAAAGCAGGAAAAGCGGGAGCGACGGCAGGGGAGCGGGTCCCTCAAGAAGCAAAGGAAGGAGCAGGGTAGCGCTAGCGGTGCAACTACAATAGTAGGCCTACTACTTCCAGCCATCCCCAGCCCGATCATCATGGGAGGGAGCAGCAACCTCATCGTCCCCTGGGCAAAACTTCAACACCAAGCAGCCATAAACATGCCGAGCAGCACCAACACCAGTCTTCATCAAGCTCCACAGCCAAGAGGTACGTGTGTCCATTCCCCGAGTGCTGCAGGAAGTTTTCTCAAAAGACCAACCTTTCCAGGCATACTAAGGAGACCCATCCCCAGAAGGCGTCCAAACTCACATGCGAAACCTGCTCAGAGGAGTTTACCCGAAAAGCCAGCCTCCAGCGGCATGCCGAAAGACGCAGCCACTTCCAACCGGGAATGCAAATACCATCCCCGACTGGCCTTCTGGCATCCACCGCAGCGGCTCCTCCAACAGTGGAACTCGCCGACACCCCTATGCCACCCGAGCCACAAGTGGAACTTCTTCCACCTGGTACACCCCCCACACCCCCATCAACTTCAACCGGTCACCCCAAGACAGGAGGAAAGTCTATTAAACTCCTTAGACGGTTGCAGGCAGAAATGGCCCCAGTCAGTTCATCCACCGAGAGCGAGGAGGTGGGAGATCGACTAGAAGTAACGACAACAATCCGGGTCTACAAGGGAACCATCCTGCACCACCAGGAACAAACGGTACAAGAATTTAACTTGTAAACTTCAAATTTAAGGGAGATAGATAAATCATCAGTTATTTTTATAATTTCCTAAAATTATAGAAGTCATCAATTATTTTTATAATTTCCTAAATTATAGATAAGTCATCAGTTATTTTTATAATTTCCTGCAAACCAGTTTCAACAAAAATGTTAAGATTAGGATTAAGAGAGAGAGAAAAAAAATAATAACTTGCCCTTAAGTGTTATTGCAAAGAAAAATGTTGATGTTCATGTTGTTATAATTTATATAAAGTTAAAGTTAAAGAGTTGTGTAATAGTTTCGTATTTAAAGTTATTGCTTCAAACCGAGAAAATTAGGAAGGATATGATTAAGAGTGGAAATCATCATCTGGTAAATGTTAAGCTAAATTATGTAATTCTTGTCAGAGACATGTGTGACGAAAACTAGTTAGAATTACACGGATGTATAGTTTGAAATGTTTTATGCTAGAGTTACTGCCACGTGTTGTAATTATAATTTAGCACTGCATGTAAGATTTTTCAGCTGAGAAGTTATGAGACCTACTGAGTAAAAGATATGGCTGTGAAATATCTTTGTTTGTATGAGTTTAGAATGGGGTGGAAACGATAATTAGTTATTTAATTACTTAATACTTCAGAGTGGACTATTTCAGGGACTGAAAACTCTGGGGGGAGGTCATGTGATGTGCCATTTATTAACTTTAAATAAATAAGTTACATGTGCCACACGTGCATTGTATGATCAAATAGTCATGCTAAGTCACTCACATATGAGCAGTGGATTCTGATTGGCTTGTATTGTGTAAGGGGCGGGTTCTAAGTCACTCTGTGGGAATACTGGATTCTGATTGGTTAATGGGTTTTGTGCACTTGCTAATGCCATACACTGTTTGTACATGTAGATTATGACTGACATATGTTCAGGACTGTATAAAAGGAAGAGCAGGATCTAATAAAACTCACTTCTTCTTTTCCTTCGACTTATGATGGAGTGAGACCAATGAGAAGTCAAATCAGTATCCCGTGTCCAATTAATTGTTATACCAGCCGGGTCATCCACTGGATCCACCCAATCCACCGGTAATCCACCCAATCCACCAGTAATCCACCCAATCCACCAGTAATCCACCGAATCCACCAGTATTCCACCCAATCCACCAGTATTCCACCCAATCCACAAGTAATCCACCAAATCCACAAGGTTATCCACCCAATCCACCAGTATTGCACCCAACCCCCCCTAATAAAGTTCCACTGGTGCACGTTTCCAAGTCTGCTTTACGCTACCAAGGTCTGGAAGTTGGACCGTCGCCCAGTGTTGTGGCATACAACCGCAGGAGCTAAAACGCCATAGGGGCCTGGCTGAGGACGAAGGGCAACGCTCGTTACAGTATCATGGGTAGGAGTATGAATACGAGTATGCACAATCGTGTTCTGTAGTTGAGGGGACATACATTGTACAATTGTACATGTACCCGGTACACTGGTCTGTATGAGGTACCGGTGTAGCATGAATTTAGGTTTTATGAAATACGGACTCATTGGTGGTATTGCGCATGCTCATGCATAGATAATTAGGAGAGGGACCAGTCATGTGAGAGGTTTTAACCAATAAAAGGGAAAAAGAGTCCGATTTTCATAGAATCCGATTTTCATATGACACTGGCACCCAGTATTTGTGGTGACCGAAAACGCTGTGGGGACAGCAGAAAGTCCCCATAACTCGGTCCTAATTTGCCTAACAATAAAAAACGTCCCCATAACGTGGTGTAGGCCTACCCTTCATCACTACCGGTAGCTTGTGCCATGTTCAAATGCCATTTGTCATCGTTATCATTCTCTCAGTCGGTCAGTTGCTGTATCCCTTACCTATGCTTTCTACATCACACCTTCCAATTCACACTGATCTGAGGGTTCCAACACCATTTGCATCACAGCCAATTACTTGGACCATAGTTTTTTTTTAAGATCCATCTGCACTGTACACGCACCACTAAATAACAGATGATGACACGTTGAGATTAACATATACATTGTATAAGTCAGTTGATGATATACATAATTAAATCAAGTACTGGACATTTGTTTGGCGTGACGGACAGTTAGGTAGTGTCCCTGATATTTTCAAGTTTGATCCCCAAAAGGAGATTTTAGTTTAAATTGCTATTTTTCAAGCAATATTAAAGTTATTCACTTTTCAATGAGATATCAAATGAAAAAAACACAGCTCACACAAGTTATTGTCACCTGACAATTATTTATTCACGTGGAGTAGACTGGTTCCCACAACCTATCAGGATGAAAATGAAGGGACCAGTCTACTCGCGGATTAAGAAAAGCCTTATTCAGAGGGTGGTAGACCTCACATTAAATTCCAATTTTCATTAAAATAAAACATACAAATTGAGTATTTGTTAAAATCAAATACCGGTATATTGAAGAGTACAAACAGTACATGCACATCTTTAAAATACTAACCAACAAATTTTCAGAAATTATCAAGAAATTATCAGAAATGATAAAATGCTGTGGGGAAAAATGGAATTCTGCAGAAAATCATAAGACTACATCAAACCAAGGAACTCTTTCATGACACAAATTGTGTTTTATTACTGGAGAGCCAGATGCTACCGGTATGCTAGCATTATAGTAGGCAGTTATAGCATTCCCCATAGAAGCCTTAAGCCCTCAACATTCATTCGTTATTTGTGACCAAAGCCAAGTTTGTTTGATCAGCTTGATATGTTTCTGGAGGCACCCCCCCCCCCCCACCATGAGCTGTCCTAAGGTCCCAGCCCTCGTCATTTCACGCTTCATGGACTCGACCGACACTGTGTAATAACTGCCTCAGAGGCACAGCGCGCTGGCAATTAGCATATCTAAAGAGATA
>CM057142.1:53218374-53242032 GCA_029964075.1 Patiria pectinifera | reverse complement strand
ATGCTAATCCAGTTATCATCTTTATTTGGAGGGAACCAGTCTACACAACTACCAGAAACTGCAAGAAATATGCTAGTGGTTTGTGAGTTGTGGACGTCCAAATGTTGTTGAGAAGCGTTTTTGATAGGACAAAATAGTTGTTGCGAGATAATGGTAATATCAGCAGCCTCATTGTTACGTGGACATGGCCGTAGTCAATCTGAATCAATTGTTCTTTCTGCTCACTTTGCTGTGCTGTTTACAGACTTTGCTGCAAGGCGCGGCAAGACTGCACTGCTGACCAACTTACAAAAAATGAAATAAAATTTCCAAAAAAAAAAATGCAAGACACTATCCGCAAAAACTAGAATTGGAGCTGCATACACAATGTAAGTATTTATTCGTTAGTTTTATTTTTTGAATAAGTGCCCCTTGAACAAAGAATTTGACAAAATTGGGGAACCGCCAACAGAGGGCTGGATAGCTCAGTTGGTAGAGCTCTGGAATGGCAATCCGGAGGTCGCAGGTTCAAAACTGCTCCAGACAATTTCTTTGTTCAACTTTACACGTAGGTTCTCCATGATTTTCTAGGCAGGGTGGGGTAACTGCAAACAGGGTATTGTGCCTTATTCATGTTTAGTGTACAAACCTTCCACCTGACAGGATCCAGGTCAGTAATGTAGTCAGCCATATCCTCGTCTTTGTTGTGTGTGTTAATCACACTGTTGATCTTGAATGCAACCTGGTGAGGAAAATGTACCGTCTCGGAAAAATGAAAATGACATCCCTCGAAAACAAAAAGAAAATGTGAACAACTTCTTAACTTGGCTGTATGATATATTACATACATGTGAAAACAGTGAGCTATTTTGAGTATTACACATCTATGGAAACAGTGGGCCATAACTACCTAAAAAAGAACGGCAAAAACCCAAACTCTCCTTCAAGACTGATGTTAGAGTGAACAATTGAATATCAAATTTTCTAACTTATTTTTCATTCTCGTAGTAGAATTTTTGTGACTAAAGGATGACTTTGGTTGGGCTGATATTATTTCTCAGGTGTTTTTTTTACGCTTGCGCTGTTTGGGTCTAACTGTACAGTACCTTGTATTTTGAGCACATGTCTCGGACACGCCTCAAACTGTCAAGGTGGTTCTTCTTGCCCTGCTGTCGTCCAATCAGCTTGTTGACCTCTGGATCAAAGCTGTCACAGGAAATAGCCAAGATGTCAAGGTATTCACCTGAGAGAGAATAAAACATGAATCGGCAGTAGTATGTTAGAAGCCATACAAATTTCAATTTTACAAGTGTTTGCCTCAATTTAATCAGAGGACACTTTCAACTTCATGTTGACTCCCATCATATTAATTTGAAGTCTACATTATAATTCCAAGTCACTTAGTCTCTTTCCCAGGCTGAGTCACTATTTATTTAACTCATCCCACTCTGGAAAAAAAAGTCAACAACACTAAATCTTGAATTTTTATATCGAGTGTGTTTGGACTTGGGGAAAACTTTGAGATTTCGTAATATCATCTATCAAGGACTATATTGTCAGTTTTTTTAAACAGTGGATCAGTATTGAATATTGAGCATGTTTCTGTTGACCCTGAGTTGTTTATAAGTGTGCAAATCAATGTAACTTTACACTAGCGTTGAAATGCTTTGTCTGACGTTTGGTATGGATTGTTACTTTTCAAAAGGTTGGCTAACAACAAGGTCATAGGCTTCTCAAAATTTGTATCCTCAAATCTTGGAATTTTGTGCTTCAGCCTTCTGACTTACCATATTTTTCGAACCATTTCTCGGATATCAGGCTACCATTGCTGACAATGGTGACACTGGGAAGCTTGAGGTCAACCTTGCAGAATCGTACAAGTTCCCCAACAAATTTGCCTCGCTGAACGATGAACGGTTCACCACCAGAGAAATTGATCTTCTGCATGCCTGTGTTGGCAAGAAAGAAAAAGACAAAAAGAAGAAACTTACATGTACTAAAAATCATATAAAAACAATTGAAGAGTGGAGGGAAGAAACAGTATTGTGTTCTTGATTTGGAGAATGTTTTGTAGCACAAATACCCGTTTTCACTTTAACGAACCCTCCATGCTACATGTAGTAGGTAAAAGGAATTATCGGGTCATCCAGCTGCTGCAAAATAAGAAGGGGGGGGGGCTGCACAACATTTAACTATTGGGGGTGCTGCTCAAAGCAGGGGATTTATGACACTGTTGGACAATATGACACGCAGGAAGACAGTGTTGCTGACAAATTGTGTGTGATGCCCCCACACGCACCTGAATGCATTGAAGCACATCAAGACAGGATTAAGGGAGTCCTAGTCTCCTAAAGAAATAATGGACCAAACATACATGTACTGCATACATGTACACGTTGGTTGGAGCCTAGGAATAAATATTAGTTGTGCAACTGACAAAAGTCTGACATGCATGCACTGACATGAATGTCATGGCCGTGCGGTTAAGAGCAACGGACTCAAGCTCTGGTGTTTCTGATCAGCAGAGTGAGTTCAAGTCCCGGTCTTGACACTTGTGTTCTTAAGCAAGACACTTAACCATTATTGACTCGTCCTTCGGATGGGACGTACCGGTAAAGCCATAGGTCCCGTGTATTGTGTAATGCACGTTAAAGAACCCAGTACATTTGTCGCTAAGAGAAGGGGTTCGCCCTGGTGTTTCTGGCAGTGCCTGTACCTGTATCTTCAACCACGAAGTCTGCACTTAGGAAGAAGAATATAAAGTGAGCCCTGGGGAGAAGATTGAGAGGTGCACCTGTTGTTGCAGGACTTTAATGGAGCAGTCTAGCCAGCCAGGCTCATGAATATTCAGTAATGTCATAAACTTCCAAAGAGTAGGCCTACTGGTATAAGTTTTCTACGAAGACAATCAAAAGAAGCAAGCATTGCCACACTACACATGATATGACATGGACTGCAGCAGTTCAACACTGACAATTTCGCTTAACCCTCCTGCTATAAACAGTCACAGACAGTCAAAATTCACTTCCACTTCCCCTCATACTTTTAACAAAGGCTAGTCACCAGCAGTCAGATCATGTCAAGCAAGCACTGTGACTAGTCAAACTGGGTCAACAGACAAAGCAGGCAAGTTGTGGTTACAGCTGTTATCACTCACCCGGAGTCAAAGCATACCGGTAGTAGCAAGTTACTTACAATGTAAACAGTCCCATCCAGGCAATCCTGCTTTGTGGAAAACAGTCTCTTGATTGATTTTGACTGCAAGGACAACTTGGCACAGAATGTATGTTGTGCAGTGGGATTCCCCAACACCATATTCAAGCTATATACGGTCGTGTGGATCAGTTATAGAAACATTTTCCTACATGTACTTCACGGCAAATATGTTTAAACAAAATAGACAAAAATCACATGTTGAATCTAATATACTGTACCAATAGTCATCCTGTTGAAAAATGTGCTTGTGTAGTGCATGGCAGTGATGGTTCATAAATAGATAAATATGTTAAGTCTTTTCACCTTCTTACACCCACTTTCTAGTACTGACAGTTGCGATGCACGTATACCATACCAACCTGCATCTTGCAGCATCTGTATTCCCCGTTTTGCATCCTCTATGGGCAAGACGTCAGACGTCTTGGCTGTATGGAAACAGAACCCACAGGAGTAGTTACACTGCCTAGTGAAGTGATAGTTGACACTCAGGGGCAGAGTTTGGGGTCGGTCACCACCCTCCCTTGCCCCCTCATGGGTAGCACTAGGTGTCACACAAGCCCCTTCCCTCTGATTTGTCTTGCTGTAAGCAGCCACATTGGCTTGAGGTTGCAGCCATTTACGCAGAAAGTAGCATGTCAGAAACAGAGAAAATGCAGTCATCGTGTAGTGTTTTACATTGACAGACATCCAGATGTTTTCAAACATGTCATACATGTCTTCAGTTTAGCCGGCCAGCAGTTCACCAGTAGAGGAACAGTTTTTATCGTGTAGTGACACCACCAGTCAGCTGTGCTGAGTTTTCACACTCACACACTCTTTTTGCAGAGTGTTGTTGAGACTCAAACAATTCTTTCACACAATTTGGCTTGGTAAATGTGTGGTAAATGAAAACTAGACAGTACATCATCGAGGGAAAGATCTGTAACAGAGTTTTGGACTACCGGTAATTGTTCAATTCCAATACAATGAAATCTGCCAACCATAATACCCTGTCATTGTACTGCACCAATTGTACCTTAGGCCACATAAAAAATTAAAAAATGGTTAGCATCCTTTTTTTCCAAAATTCTTGGGGTGAGTGGGCTTTTTTTTTCTTTTTTTTCTTTTAAATAGGCCTATTCAATGAGTTTTGTTGACAATGCAAAATATGAAGAATTGTTTCTCCTCAAAATGATTTTGTTTCTTTACTCAGGTCACAGATACATTGTTATGTAGTAATTTACAAAAACACCCAAATCACTATAAAACATGGGGTTTGAGAAACGTTCATGTTTTGAATTGGTTAAACCTGGACCCACTAACTGGGGTGCCAGAACTCTTTATTATATAATTTTTGGATTTGGTCTGTCGTAGCTAGCGCCCCACCGAGAGTAAATATTTTTTTGCCAATTCACCTCAAAAGTTGCCAAAACCACAGCAAAGACTTGACAAAACTACCTTATAAAGCACCTACTGGCTTCTCCACATGTCAAAGACGAATTACTGGGGCTTCAATGGTACTCGTGATCATTTTTGGAGCTGCAAATCTATGGAATTTAACCAGTTTGGATCATTCACGGTGGACACATTTTCGGCTTCCATTTTTAAAATATATCTATGCAGTGCTCGTATTAATGGATTCAGCCAAAGTGGCTGCAGCCACACTTTATGGCCAACCGTAGCTAGGTGATTGAGACGCGCCATTCACACTCCGTGGTCGCGGTTACGTGACCATTAGATCACCAACTATTTCGTGAAATGAACATTTATGGGTAGTTCAGGAACTTATAGAAAAAATATGGGTTCCCGGGTACCCATTAAAGAAATCCGAACCAAAAATTCAAATCTGGGAAGTTGTTGTTCAGATTGTACATAAAGATCTGCATGATAATACTACCACATCGTTGCGGCAATACAGCTAGATACATTTAGGGTGTATACAGTGAGCTCTTTAGCTACATGTATGTGGTGGAAACTGCAACTTTCGCAAGCATCATAAAACATGAAATTGGTTTTGGTTTCCAATATGTATCCTGTTTTTCATTTTGAAATATTCCCAATGACATTCAAAACATTTCTTGTTCATTGACTGAGAAGTTTCTAAGTAATTTGCAAAGTTGGTTACGGGTACTCAACTCCATAATCTGGAACCGGTTCCTGACATTAATGGTCGGGTACTCGGGTACCCGGTTCAGATGCTCAGCCCTAGAAATGATTGGCTAGCGTTGGCGCACACGGCATCTACTGGTCACGTGATAGCAACCACGGAGTGTGATTGGCGTGTCTGAATCGCCTGGCTACAGTTGGACATAACCAGGTTTATGGAAAGTGTGGTTGCAGTCACTTCCAAACCATTAGTTCAGACAGGGCTATTCGGGAATGCATATTTTCAAAATGGAAGCTGAAAAAGTGTGCACTGTGAATGATCCAAACTGGTTAAATTCCATCGATTTGCAGCTCCAAAAATGATCGTGAGTTCCATTGAAGCCCCAGTAGTTGGTCTTTGACATGTGGAGAAGCCAGTAGGCGCTTTATAAGATATTTTGTCAAGTTGTTGAACAACCTTTCTTCAACTATTTTGGATTGTAAAAAGATCGTTGAAATTGAAAAGGCTGTTTTATGATTTTTTTTTTCATAATAAAAATGTAGAAAAAAAATCAATGCGGGCTGTTTTCATAGGGGCGGGGCGGGACGAGCACCAATTTTTTTTTTAATGTGGCCTTACTTCAACTGAAGGTTGACTACAGACTGAATGAAAACAATTTTTAGAATGCTTTACATGTACATGTAAGGCAATAAATCCTGTTTTGATGCCAGTGGTTATCTGATCATTGTAGTAATCTGTCCAAGGCTAAAGAAGGTCACTCCTTTCTTGTGAAGAATAAAAGAATTCTAGGTTGTACACTGATTTAAATGGAGCATACATTTAAATGGTGCCTAGATTTTGGGATTTTCCTCGCAATTTCTGCACATTTGTCCTGAGAAACTTCCTTAGGACCTTAAATGTCCATTTTGAAGTGAACCAGAACCCACGTCAATTAAAGGGGAAGGAAGGAGGAACGGTCCTCTAGTTAAAGCGGACGATGACGACCTGAAATCTTACAAGGCAACACTTCAAGTATTCAAGCCCATGGTATGCACAATGAATACAACGGGTGTCAAAGTTTAACACACGGCATAGCTGCATATATACTGTGTATACATGCGCTACAGAATACAGTACAATTCAAATCACCCCGTCCCGAAAGTACAGTTTCTCTCACAAAATGATGATAAACCAGAACAATACTCACTGGGAAGTTTCTATAAAATATTTTGTAGGGCGCCATGCTATCCCTACAAAATGGAGAGAATTTTCGGAGACAATTATATGTTGGTCTTCTCCGTTTGAAACCCACAGAAGAAAACTTGTTACAAGTTGCCTTTGTGCAAGAAGCACAAAGGTCACACTATGCAAATCAAAGTGTTTCATGAAAATATGCAAATCACTTGCAAACCTTTTGGAGGTAAACAACTGAGGGCGCACTCGGTCTCCCTACAGGTTCCCTCAGTGGCGTACGCAGGATTTTTTCAAGGGGGGTGTTTCAAAATTGGATGTCGTCATTGATGACGCTAGAAATGAAGATGGTAAATTGTGTTGGCGCCAGAAATAAAAGATAGTATCAGTGGGCTAAACTTAACGCTAAAATAAAAGTCGGGAGTTTGTGTTGGCGCCAGAAATAAAAGAGGGTACATGTATATTTGGATGGGTTAAACTCGAAGGGCCGGGAACCCACGACCATCAGTTATCTTTTTGAGCTAAAGCATAGTAAATCGGAAAAAAAAATTCTGTGTCTTTAGAGTATATGATGAACATATGAGTAAAGGGGTCAATGTGGGCAGTCCCCTCCCTCAACAGCATTTAAACAAAACAAAAAGAAGAAATTCAAGAAAAAAAGTGACACGGGCTGCGGAAGTGCTAGGATCTGTTCTTGTAATTGGCTAAAATTACTCAGCTTCGTCCCCTGGATCTCATGATTCTCATCCGTTGGGAATCTTTGTGTAAACCGCCCCCACCCCTAAGGCCAAACTTCAGATACAGGATACATATGCGCTCTGGTCACAGGAGCGGATTCAGACTGCCATTTGCCGGGGGGGGGGGGGGCCTAGAAATATTGTAATGAAGGGTCCAGGACCTGCGAAGCCCTTACGGCGTGGGGTCCGGGGCCCGCTTAAGGGCCCCGGAAAAATTAGGATTTTAGATGCTCTGTTGTGCAATCTGAGGCGATTCCTGGCCACTTCCACCGTTTAGAAAACGTTTTAAACATCGAAAATTCCATTTAAATTTGGTTGGTTTTTTTTGTTTATAAAGTTTGTTATGTACTCAAAGTTGAGAACCATGTTCCATCTCCGTATTTTTTCACAATTTTTTATTTTGGAAAGGGATTTAGGCCACTTGTAGCTAGGCATTCGCTGCTGAAGGTACAAAATGGTGGGGGCACCACTAGGGTGAAATTATAGCATAGAGGGAATTTGGCCGGAGGACCAATGCGAGTGCGGAGCGCGAAGCACTTACGTAGTATTACTTACGTGGGGTCCGGGGCCCGCTTAAGGGCCCCGGGAAATTTTGGATCGTAGATGCTCTTTGGTGCAATCTGAGGCGTTTCCTGGCCACTTTCCCCTGTTTTTTTTAGCAGAAGTTTTTAAAATTATGAGGGGATATTTTGTTTCATTTGTTTCAAATACATATAGGCCTATATACTCTTGCTCTTATAAAGTGTCTTCTGTATTCAAAGCTTAAAGTTGAGAACATGCACATAATTTGTAATTGTTCCGCGCTCGGTCACATAACTCTCTTTCCCTCCATATTTTTACATGGCAAAGGGGGTTGTTTAACAGCCAAAACACCCCCCCCCCCTGCGAACGCGCCTGGGTTCCCTACTTTAAGATCACGTGACCTGAGTGGTCCCAAAAATACAAGGGCGACATGGAATTTGATTTTAAAACAGTACCAATAATTAAGTGATTTACGATGAATACTGGCACACGTTACAATCTCAATGCAGTCCATTAAAGAGGCTGTGGAATGCTCGAAGACATTTCCCGTCATTTTTCGGGTATATGTAGCCTAAGGTGTGATGAAATAAAAACGACTATTGTGTCTGTCATGAAATGAGTACAAAAGGTACTTTTGAGAGCTGTTTTTCAGGTCCTGTTTCTACCCGAACGTGCAATTTGTGTAAAAGTCATTGTTGGGGGCAGCAAACAAAACATAGTAAATCGTGACGTAATAAACAGGACTCCTTTATACTACACTGCCAAAAAGGAGATATTTGTAGAGCAAGCATAATGCATAGCGTAGCGGCGCAATTTCATCTTCGTAGAACACTGCTGGCTGAAACACGTTTTTGCCCGGGAGTAGGGGAAGCTGAAGCATACCGGTAGTAGCACCCAAATCCAAAAAGTTGGGGGTGCTGTAGCACCCACAGCAACCCCCCCACCCCCCCCCCGTTCCTGCGGGCTAGAGCACAACAAGCATTTAAATGGCTGAGAAAAGATTTCTTTATTTCCACTTAGTTTCAACCACTGTTCTGAGTGTTCTTACAAAAGTTGTTTGTACAAAAATCTTTTTAATTCCTTAAACCCTCTATGCAAGCATACATTCTGAGCCAAGGTGTCCTTTCAGACAAAATCAGTCACACGGGCAAGCGTAAGCGAACGTTGACGGTACATGTACACGTAAAAAGTACACATGTAACGTGCATGCAAAAAAATTGGGCGAGTCGCGTTTCTTGTTGTCTACGCATTTAGTCTGCTTCCCATTCCTAGGCCTCTGTTTAAGGCTAGGCCGTTGTGGACCTGCTGCCGTAACCAGACTAGGGACCGTTTTTCAAACCTCGGCTTTGGCTGTGTCTCGTTCTCCAGTCATGCAGATTGGCAATGGGGCTGGACCCGTATTATAGGACCGAAACCGGGGTTCAGCAAACGGCTTTGCTCCAGTCCCCCAAGTTAATCGTACGACCATTTTGAGGAACACCTCGGCATACAGTGTGTACATACAATGATTGGCCATTGTGCCCACATACGGCAAATGGGTCATTGTGCGTATAAGGCCCAAGCCCAGTCAGACTTATAACCAGACCCAGTCACAGCTAGATGTTACTTTTGTTTGTCCGGACATGCGTAGAGTAGAGAAAATTTCGCTTTCTCTGCAATCGACCATTTGAAACTGAAAGTATCGATAAAATAAGGCCGTGGTAACGTAAGTGATATACCGGTACTGCATTTTTTTTATTATCGAGTACCGCTATTAGAGTACGAGTACTTTGTTTTAATGAGTACTGTTATTCGAGTACGATTACTTTGAGGATCGAGTACAATTTCGACATGTGCGAGTACGAGTTCTTTGCTATTTGAGTACGAGTACTTTGACATTCTTGTACGAGTACGAGTACAAGTACTCCAAAAAAGTACTCGAGTAGTACTCAAATACGAGTATCGAGTACGAGTACTACAACACTGGTCTGTAGTTAATACAGAGCATCCATAGCATACACAACGTACACTTTACATGTACAATACAAAATTTGTGGATTCTAATCATGCCAAAAACTCGGAATATGGTTACATACACACAACACTAAGTGTAAACTCATCTTATTTACATGTACATGTACCACCTCAACTGTATGAGAACAAGTAACAAGGTCAGGTGACTGCATTTCATCGACCCTGTCTTCACTGTGCTTTTTCGAACAGTTTCAAAATTGCAGTGAATCTATCATTTAATGCAGCTTCATTGTTTTCTATTAACAGGACATGCAAATTCACCATCTTCACGTAAAATATCCGTGAAGGCACTCACTATGGTCTCAGCTAAAGCCGGTATGTGACTTCAAAATAGAGTCTGTCACAGACAATGGTTGGAATAAAAGAGATGCTCCTTGTACAGAGAAATGTCTTTTTCGCTGATTGATATTTCGTTGTCGTACAGAATATGGTTGAGGGACATTCCCTGTGTCTGTGTTGTTACCCCACTCTAATGACTCATGCAGATTTCTCATGTGATGTTTCTCAGATTAGGGAATTCCCCTACATGTACATACAGTACTGCGTAGCAGTTTTTATTTCCTGGACACTCACTCTTACTCCAGATTACAAACAATTAATTGTAATATTTTTTTCCTAGTTTTCTTGATTAGAAAGAAAGTGTAAATATGAAATACATAATTTGTAAATAGTGTGTTCACAGTCATGGGTAAAAAAACCCCAACCATTCAGCACTTACGTGTACATGCATGTACCGGTACCCTTACAAAAGAAAATGCATGATAAATGTTATACTTTCGGAAATATCCCAAACAAGGACTCTTTCTTGATGAACTCAGGCTTACCAGTGCAACAGTTTTTCCGACAATAACCGTGCAAAGAGCCAATACATGAATTGTACAACTAAACTTGAATTTGGCATGGACACATCCAGGCTCATCAACTCATTATTTGACCAATGAAACATTCAAACACCAAGGGACTTATTCCCCACCCCTCCCTCTCTCCCTCCCCTTCTCTCCCCCCCCCCCCCCACCCCCTCGGACATTAAACCTAACGATGCTACCAGTGGCTATGTGGTATGCTCGTCAACAGTTGAGTGAAATAGGAGAATCCTGGTTGTATATTCAGTAGAAGTACAGTAAAAGCAAATACTGGGACAACAAACATGTGATGTTTCTCAGATTAGGGAATTCCCCTACATGTACATACAGTACTGCGTAGCAGTTTTTATTTCCTGGACACTCACTCTTACTCCAGATTACAAACAATTAATTGTAATATTTTTTTCCTAGTTTTCTTGATTAGAAAGAAAGTGTAAATATGAAATACATAATTTGTAAATAGTGTGTTCACAGTCATGGGTAAAAAAAACCCAACCATTCAGCACTTACGTGTACATGCATGTACCGGTACCCTTACAAAAGAAAATGCATGATAAATGTTATACTTTCGGAAATATCCCAAACAAGGACTCTTTCTTGATGAACTCAGGCTTACCAGTGCAACAGTTTTTCCGACAATAACCGTGCAAAGAGCCAATACATGAATTGTACAAGTAAACTTGAATTTGGCATGAACACATCCAGGCTCATCAACTCATAATTTGACCAATGAAACATTCTAACATCAAAGGGCTTATTCCCCACCCCTCCCTCTCTCCCTCCCCTTCTCTCTCCCCCCCCCCACCCCCTCGGACATTAAACCTAACGATGCTACCAGTGGCTATGTGGTATGCTCGTCAACAGTTGAGTGAAATAGGAGAATCTTGGTTGTATATTCAGTAGAAGTACAGTAAAAGCAAATACTGGGACAACAAACACCAAACTGCAGAGTCACAATTGACAATCAAGCCAATTACAGTACAAATCAGAAACAAGTACATGTTCTTGAAATTGCCAATCGGTGATAAGTCAAATCATGAGGAATACATAGGTCACAAGTATACAGATGAACATGGACTAAGGAATGCCTTCGTCACAGTGCATTTGAATACCGGTAGCTTGTGACTAAGACTTGGGACTGGATGGCCTGTGATTGGTTTGAAATAACTTGTGATCACTTGATAACAATTATGACAATTTGTGAACAATGGCAGTCACTGCAAATTGTACCAACCTGCATCTTGCAGCATCTCTATTCCTCGTTTGGCATCCTCTATGGGCAAGACGTCAGATGTCTTGGCTGTATGGAAACAGAACCCACAGGAGTAGTTACACTGCCTAGTGAAGTGATAGTTGACACTCAGGGGCAGAGTTTGGGGTCGGTCACCCTCCCTTGCCCCCTCATGGGTAGCACTAGGTGTCACACTAGTCCCTTCACTCTGTTGTGTCTTGCCGTGAGCAGCTAGAGTTGCTTGAGGTTGCAGCCATTTATGAAGAAGGTACACAAAACTCAAAGTCAGGAGAAGCAGTAGTGATGGTGCCAGACTGACATAAGCCGAGATGCCCTCAAACATAATGGTGTATTCAACTCTTGTAAAACCCTCGGTGAAACTACATGTAGTTGACAGCTCACCGCTTGGCAAATTGTATGTGATGAGTATGACAGTAATGCCAATTCACTGTTTACTTCAGATTGCACTATTGTGGTCTGTTGACATTGTTGAAAGGAGTACAATATTGCCCATGAATGGCTCTGCTCCAAACACGTATTGAATGGTATTGCTCGTTGTTGGGCGAGGTGAGATTGATGTGCAATATGATCCAGTGTGGGGAATCCCCCTCTCTGAGAAATGTTGTTGAGGGGTAACTACTGTGATGTCATCATCCATAAATAGTGTCGTACGTGTATGCATACATAAAACATCTGGCCAATTAAAAAAACAGTATCAGTTTACCATGCTAGCACATCTCATTATGTCAATTCAACATGATTATTGACCTGACCCTCACACTCCAGATTGTGCCGGTATTTGGTGTAATGATTGGATTTGGCCTACATGTATTATATGAGAAACCCCCAAACTTATTTTTTTTGGGGGGGGAGGGGGTTATTTGGCTCATTAGTTTTTGAAAAATGGGTTTACAGACTTTTCACTTACAATGCATTAGCATGACCTCCAAAAAACATACTGTATACATGTACATGTACATGTACAAGTATGTTCACGCATGTACCTGTACATGGAATGACATGGGGGGGGGGACACCATAATCCGGATTGAAATATATGGATCCTGATATGATCCACAATTTGAGTATACTTAACTGTACTATCTTTCTAAGCAAAGTAAGGATGTATCAAGATATGAAGGAACGTTTGCAATTTCCTGGAAACATGCCCGGAAACGTGCCTTTTTTAATAAAACAAGTGGAGATTAGACTGGCACCAAATTCCCTGTGGTGTCATTTGCAACAAAACAATCATTGCAGATTGTGTTGCAATCCAGTTAAAAAGACCCCCAAAATTGTGCATAAGTTTGATCTTTTTCTCTCTCTCTAAATGTATCCGTTGAGCGGAAACTTCTGGCACCAAATACGGTACCCTGTGAAATAATTCAGCATGATGATATGGGGTGTCATTTGCAACAAGACAATCATTGAAGATTGTTTAACAAAGCGTGCAAGAGTGCACATTTGGGCAATTCTCCATGGGAGAGCAAAAATTGTCAAAAATAAATATTTACATATTAAACCTTTTTTGTACTTTTTCCAGACCTAAATTAAATGGGGAATTCAGTTCAAAAAACGAAATTGAAAAAAAAAAATATATTTCTGGTAAAAATAATGATTTTTGCAATTTATGATGAAAAACGTTCAGATTTGGTAAAAGAATACAATTTTGTGTATGTATTACTTTCTGAATTACTGGGGAAAGGTTTGATTTATTTTACAATGTTACAAGTTACTAACATTACTCAGTGTCATTAAAAAAAATGTATATATATAAATATATATATATATGGTAGTGTAGGCCTTCATTTAAAAATGTCAAAATTAGCACGTAATTCCGTTACCGAAAAAATGGCAAAAGTTACTTATTTCACAAATTTTCTGGGTTTTTTCTGCAAATCATGTGTGTTGAGAAAAGACCCTACTACAAACATAAATTAAAAATAAAAATTTTCAAATAGTAATTTCTTGGCATTTTTCCAAGTGGTAACGGAATTACGAAACGGTAACGGAATTACGGTATTAGATTACGCATGCACAAAGTATGCACATTTTCTCCAGATTATGTACATGACATATAGGAGATTTGCATGTAACCTTGGACAATAAATTTAAATACTAAATTATGTACTTAGTTAAATCATTTCCCTCTTTAATTTGCTATTATACAATTAAAAATGATCAGGTGTTCCATTAATATTTTTTACTTAAACTTTGTCTTTTTTACTATTTCAAAAATGCTAATAGTTGTTTGGATGCTTAAAGGGAACATACAACATATACAAACATCAAAAATAAAACTACCAAGTTTTTACAAAATACCTTACTAGTATGTTGGTAAAGGACAGTCTAAAGCATCCTGTAAAATTATGGCACCTGGTGTGAAGTCATTATCAAGAAAATGGTATTTTTGTATACATTTCCAACGGTGGTCGGCCGACCACCGTTGGAAAAACCTAACAATTTTTCAACTACTGCTCCAACTTTACACTTTTTTTCGGTCAACATTTTGTTTGCTATTGGTTACATGTTCATGAACGGGTGCAGGCCAGCTAGACTGGTTCCCTTACCCTGCAATTTTCCGGCATGATTTATAAATTGATCCATTTTATCTTTAGTGGAGTCAATTAACCAGACTTCTTGAAGAGTTTTTTTTTTGGGGGGGGGGGGGTTGTCCAGCATTTTCGAACACAAAATTTCAAACATGATCTATTATACTAACCCCTCAAACATGTCGAATAATTCATTTCTGAAAATTACAGCAAAAGCCAGTGATGTACACTCCCTTTAAATATGTGTGGCCAAAGCCTATTGTCTGGTACCTACAGAAAATATATTCCACAACAAGTATATGAAAGTTGAGTACCAGACTGTACTTGTACTTCTACTTGGCATAACTTTACATCTTCCCTTGCTCAGAGATGCCACCCAGTACAGTTTAATTGTATGTTGCACAATAAACTAGTGAAATACCAGTACCATAATACAATTGTTCATAGTAAAATTTGATTTTCGGTAAAAAAAATAATACATTGCTAACCAGCAATGCAGCCATTGACCTTTGACCTAAAAAATGAAGCCCAGACATGTTTAGGCCTACATTTATATTTTGATCACTAAGTTTCACTTAGCTTTCCCCTTGTGCCATTTTATAAACTTCTAAAATTTGTGTTGTGATGAGCTTATGTTGAATTCAATGTTAATGTATTGCATTTACCTATTACATGTAAACCTAAGGCGTAATTCCGTTACCGCCCAGGCGTAATTCCGTTACCCTGATTAAAATGCAAATTATGAAAAGAGTGATTATTTTTTCAACTTTGTTCTGCATTGTAGTTAACAACAACCCTGAACTCTACAAATAACAGGTAGTGTCCAATTTTAAAATTTCAAAACTTCAGAGAGTTTTAATAATTTATGCGAGAACTCAAATATGCTTGTCCTCCGTCCGTAATTCCGTTACCGATATTAAGCTCCGCCCCTTCAAGGGTAATCTTGTGGGATTTTTTTTTTTTTTAGCAATCAATCAATTCTATTGGGTCTTGGCTCCCTGTCCATGTTTAGATTAGTTGCCTAGCATAGAACATATTTTCTTGGGAAAGAATAATCTTTGACAAAGTGACAAAATTCCGTAATTCCGTTACCAAAGAATTGCCCATTTGTTTACGTGCATTAGCTACGCGATCTAGTTAACAAGACCCCCCAAAATGCATGTTTTCTCTTTTTTTTTTCCCTAAAAATGTATTAAGCCTACATGCAGTATCCACTGAGCGGAAATTTCAAAAAGTTAGTTGTTATTTTGAGCAATCATTTTTACTTCAAACACAAAAAAGGCTTAAAAAGCAAAGTCCATATTTGCATGCATGCACTGGTTCATGCCTGTACTGTATTGCACTGAATGTGGGTGATTAATTTTCAATTGAGTGTGTACTACATGTACATGTACCTGTCAGTACCAGTATCTTCATGTGAAAGGAATTAACAAAGGACAGAAACGCCGATAATTTGTCTATCAACCTACAATCCCGGCCAAAATGGTTGGGACACTCGGAAATACCCTTAGTTTCCAACGGTCACCAACTCCCCCGCTCCCCCGGTCAATGTTGCTCTCTTCAGCGGATGGAGCACACACCGAGAGACAACATTGAACGGGGGCTGGGGGGGTTGGGGGCCCAGCGAGATTTGGCCAGGATTGTGGTAGCTTCCCATGGTAGATTAGTGAAGTTGAAGTTAAACTATAATCTTTAAAGAAGATGTCTACTTGTCTAATTTGAATAACTCTAGACCAACCTATCCATCATGGTATGCCATATGTTGCATCTATCATCATGGTACAAACATGATGGCTGTAGTAAATGACAACAAAACCATCAATGTCCTACTCATTGATGACATTTCTATGTCAGCTTCCCATCTCTGTCTCCTGCAGTATACATGATAGATTTAACATGTGGCATACATGTGACGGTACAGGGTCTTTATTTTGAATGTATGAAGTTAAAGGTTTAACAAAAATGTGCATTTATTTAAGCCCATTTCCACCTAAAGATCGTATCTTTTTTGGGGGGTAGGTATTCATTTTTGATGATAACAATGTTGACTTTTTGTTGTACATGTATGTCCTCAAGTACCCGGTAGCAAAGGGATTTTCAATTTTTTTTATTTTTTATGTAAATCTTTTTTTTTATATTTTTTTATAGATATTGTCGTTTAATGTGCAGTAGTGCACGGCAAAAAAAATAGAAAACAAGCAAGTGAAAAAGATGCCAGTTTACATGTTAAGCTTAAAAGCTTGTTTGGTTTAAATTTAATTCACTTCTTAATTAGTTAATTAATCTGAAGAAATACCCAAGAAATGGTGCAGAAAGTATGTGTACCGGTACACATTGTGTGTGTAACTCTTTCTTTGTCATATTAGTGCGTACACCCTCGTCTGTATACACAATGTAGTTTTAATTTATTGTTCACAGAAAATTGGACAGTTGAAAGTTGATTTGTTATTGGTGTTGACGGTTTTGAATGCCTAAGAGCTCCCCTGTTTGATCAAACGAACAAGTTCTTCATGATACATTACTCTACATTTAATGCATGTAATAATCCTCAATTCAAACCCAGATACATCGAAATTCTGTAGGACGTTTTGTAAGATTTTGCCGGATTGAGGAAGGTACATGTAGGGCCTTCTTTTTGTTTCTTGCTCAAAATACTGGTACATGTAGGAGGATCATGTAAGATTTACATGTAGGAAGGTTCTTGAACGTCTTGGCAAAAAGGTCAAAGGAGTTTGGGTTAACTTACACATGTACTATCCCCGCATCCGTCATCACAAACATACATGGCACATGCATCCATGTCCATACTGTTACCATTTCCTCATTCCTTGTCCACTGAACGAGGTTGATTCATATGCCAGTGATTTTCATGAGGGCCGACTCCCTGATTACGGTAGTTCATCATAAGCTCGCATCTCCTGTCGGCCGTGTTTCTGCAGATCTGTCAGAGCAAGACAACACACACATGAATGGTCATCAGACCCAATCTTGTGGCATCAACAAGGCCTTCATTAGTTAGTTTTGAGTTTTTTCCTTCGGAGGACTTCAGATTGGTCTGTCGGACAGCCTTGGCGAGAACCAGTTCAATTGTGTCTGCCCTACTTTGTCATTTTCTCAGCGGTGATTTTTTGACCGTGTGTTTTGAAGACCGTCACTGAGCGATGTTGCATCCGTAAATAATCATGCTCTGTAAGTTCCTATTCTGCATGCAGTATTCTCATGCTTCCTGTTTTTACAAATTTCTGGTTTTTTGTTCCGATTATCTATTTATTAAAATATGTGACATGATTTTGATAAAAATCATGTTTCTGCTAGGGGGATGGACGTTGTTGTTAAAGTTCATATATTTATTTTACATGTAATTCTTTTTGCACTGTCACTTGTAAGAAAGCCCAGAGAAATCCCATGGAGTCAGGTAGGGACTGCAAACCCAATCCACATGTGGATCTTGGCGGGATTCGAACCCGTGTTGCAGTGGGTGGAAGGCGAGGAAAGTACCACTTCTGACCCTCCAGCGCAGGAAAGAGTACATTGGATAGAATATTGGACTGATTATTATCCACTTCTAGAGGGAGCCCTACAAGAGGCTGTTTTTGCAGCTTGTTAGGCTATCAGCTTCGGTCCAAATATTGGCCACCGGTTTTAAATGATTGAAAGAAGCAATGCTCATAGCGATTTTTGGCAAATGTGTGATAGCTTTGCAGTGTGAGCAGTGGCAGTTTTTTGGGTGTTTCACTTTTAACTTTTTTTTTTCAAAATGGCCGCTAATATGCTTGAACCAGATTAATTATATGTGATAACAAGAATGTTTTGGCTGCCTTTAAAAAGAAAAAGTGATAGCGCCCAAAAAGCTTCCACCGCCGCAATACTTTCACATATTTTCCAGCTACAGGGGTGCATACCTTACCAAAAATTGCAATGACCATTATTCCCCTCATTTGATACGGACCAAAACCCCAGGCTGATGGCCTATGTGACTTTGTGGTGTTTGAAGTTTGAAGGAAACCCCCCAAAATGTTCATGTACATGTACCGGTATACGTACATGTACCGGTACATGTTTATTTTATTCATTGCATGGAATCGTACATACATACATGTATGTACCAGTATGCACTTTCCTTCAACAGCACCTCTGCTTTTATTTTTTGATTTTTTAACATGACAGTTTATTTTAAGCCTTGATATTGATTGTCTTAAAGAAATTATTTGTTAATTTATTCATCAACATGAAGTTCATTAAGAAATTGTTAAAATTTCATCATGCTGTACAGTACATTGTACGTGTACGTGTACATGTACTTTAATGAGAATGTTGATCAAGGTTGCTCATAGCAGTTTCTCTTGAAAATATTGTTTTCAAAATGTGAAATTAAGTACTTTGATAAGTAAGCTCTTCATATGTTATCTCTCTCTGGTTTATACACAGTACCGGTAGATGAACTTTAAGTGTAATTTGAGTCACTTTGTACATTAAAAAAAATATTTAAATTTGTTTTATTTTGTAGGCCCTAATTGATTTTTTAAATGGACACATACCGGTACATGTACATAGTTACCCCGGTGAAATGAACATGGACTTTTCATGAATGCTCATGAACTGTTCATGAATGTCCTTGAACAACAAATGAGACAATCGATGTTCAAGAATTATCATGGACAACGATGTTTAGTTCATCCAAATTAGTCAATTGAAATGATGGACATATTTCATGAACAATTCATGAATAAAGGAAACAAAGTTCATCAACAATCCATGAAGACAACAAATTTCGTGAACAATTCATGAGTAAAGGAAACAGGTCATGAACAATTCATGAATGAAGGGCACATTTCATGAATAATCCTCCATAAGTTCATCAAAAGCAGTGTTCTTTAAAAGAATTTTCATGCAATGTTGATGAGTGAGCAAAATGAACCGTAAATAAAAAAAAACCCAAATAAAACAAAAAACAAAAAAGGGGGGGGGTGTTAAAATTTTGTACCATTACCTTCAACACAAAGCAATAAATAACAAAATAAACAAATGTTGAAGTACAATTAGGCAATTCCACGATTACTCACGTTACATTTTTGATGTACATGTACTTTTGAGTTTCCTTGGGCTGTAATTACCTTACTGGAAAGGTTTAATGACTGTTATCCCCATGGTACATGTAGATAGAGTATTAGACCTACCTAAGCACCAAATATGACATCCAGAAAAATGTGTTATGTATGATAAACAAGACGCACAAAATCAGTTTCTCACGTTGCGAAAATGTTGGAACGAAAAAAAGGGGGGTGGCCTCCAGAAGTCCTTCCTTTTTTTTCAAAAAGGCATGATGCTAAACATGTTTTTATTTTTTGATTCGGCCTTAGGTCATGTAGGTAGGGGAAAAAAAATTCCCATTTTTTTTGTGTGAAAGCTAAAAAATTGGTGGTTTTGGGTTTTTTCCCCCCTCATTTTTCGCACAAAACAAATTACGGTAGGGGCCGTCAGAATAGGGTAGGTTGAGGGAAACCGGAAGCAGAACTATATTTTTTTTTGGCCTTAGATCCCTATTCCTTTTATTTAAATTTCATCTGAAATGCCTAATTTCATTAAACAGGTGTGAGCGCCTGCGTAGATGTGATATAGTCCACCATATTCTAAGGAGTCTTGATCGGCAAAGGAAGTGGCACTTTGTGTTACACATTTTTAGACAAATACACCAGAAGGGACTATCCACCTAAAAAATTCCAAATTTTGTCGTAATATGAATTCCCGATAAAGTGAACGTGCAAAGGCTGCATGCCAAGTTTGAGGCCGAATGATTTTCTTGAAAAAAACCCCCACCAAAATCAGTAACTTTTTGCTGTCAAGGCAGCATGGGCAGTATGAGTATGGCCCCTAGCACAGAGTCTACTCTACTGTGTGGCCATATTAACATGAATAGGAAAGAATGTAGTATCCAGACGCCACATTAGCGGCTGTGTACAAAGTCTATGGAGAATCAAGAAAATTATAGTATTTCCTAACTGTAACAAAAGTGGAAATGTTTCTCAGTCCCAGATTCATGCCTTTTTAATTTCAACGTGGGTGCAATGACTGACCAGCTTTAGTGAGATGATGTGAACTATGATGTTGAAGAAAAAAGTGGCGTCAGGTTGCAACATTCTTTCCAAAAGAGATATTGCTTCGGGCTGCACATGTCACTTTGACAAAAAAATTAGTCATTTGCAAAAGTCATTTCTTAAACGGAACAGGTAAAAAAAAAGAAAGGGGGAGGTGTCCTAAAGTAAACTGCACCATTATTATCTGATGAAACATGCACAATGTATCCTGGAGTCACCATAATTGACGCAGATAACGCTTGCAACGCACGCACGTTGTCCAACGCAAATTGAATGGAGTGCGTCAAAACATATCCTCGTCATTTTTTTAGGGGGTCTGACTCTGACGATACACCATAGTTTTCATAGTTCATACGTGCTGCCCGATTAAATAAAATTTGGTTAAAAATTAGTTGAAATATATCACCTATCGACAATTTTCATGGCAGTCATGATTCGTTTGGGTCATTGTTACCACTTTTGGCTGACAATTTTAACATTTAAGGCACCGCGCGCACGCAACATGTGCAAACATGGCGGACTCTGTCAAAGTGCTACATGTACATTTACAATGTTGTGCCCATTCTTGAAAATGGTCATGACTAGCTCTGTCGGCGCAAAATGAGTCCACGCGCATTCTTAAGAATGAGCGCCCATTCTTAAGAACGAGCACGCGTTCTCAAGAATGAGCGCTCATTCTTAAGATTGGGTGGGAATATCACGTGCACAATTTATGAATTTTGCCCAATCTTAACAAACATTGCACGACATAATTATGTTAAATGAAATGTATAGCGGTTAAAAGGGAAACAATTTATATAAAGAGGAAAGAAAATGTTCCATGCTTCTGTACTCGTATAACTACGATAATTTGAATCAAATTAAACCTGTTATTATTGCTTTTTTCTGCCCACTATGGGAAGTTTTGTAATAACGGAGGACTGGGAACTAGTCTGGGAAGTGCTTTGTTTAGGCTAGACAAGTTACAAGTCCCTGCATGTATCATATGCGTGCCACGAAAAAAAAACGATGTCCAGAAGCTGCCAAAATTGCTCTTTTGACTAGATAGAATACAGCTCTGCGACGTTATGGTGGGGTGTGAACAATAAATTGGTGGCAATTTAAATGGGAAATAGCATTAGCACTATGGGATGTCGCAGTATTCATTCTCATTCTTCACATTCTTCATTCTTACGTCCCCCCCCCGCTTTTATTATCCCAAAAATCAGAATTCTTTGCACTAGTATTATTATGTCTCTTATTTTTTCCCGGTCCCCCCCCCCCCCCCATATCAATACGCGTATACTTTTCATATCCACTCTATTTTTTATCAGCGCCTTGCGTTGCAACAGTATAATTATTAAGAATCAGTGAACGAGGATTCAGCTAGATTTGTCAAGCGCAGCCGGTGCTCGGCATCGACAAGACCGTTATCTTGTCGCGCATTCTCAAGAATGTGCGCTCAATCTGGAAGAGTTATTTTTTGCCAAGATTGAGCAAGGATCCAGTTGCACATTCTCAAGAATGTGCAGGCCCATTCTCGAGAATGCGTGATTTTCAAGAATGGGCACAACAGCGGCAAAGACGAAAGGCAACTCTGTCAAAGTGCTACAGTCTAGTACAGTACAAAATGGTTGTGCTACTTTTGCAAATGGTCATGACGTGCGCGCACATTGACAACTTTCCTTAACGTTGCTTAATCCTGATAAGGTACAGTAAAGATTATAATGCTAAAACATCCACCATTTCATCAAACAATATTCACATATTTACTTGAATGTCATAAGAAGTTACAAACGCTTCAAAGTCATAAAAAGAGCGACAGTACTACACCTTACTTTGCTTTCACTCAGTTTAGCAACCATCACGATATGTTCGTGTGCTAATTTAAAACGTGTAGTTCATGACAAACTTCGTCAGGCTCTGTGCATTATTAATACCTGGAGACTTTTTTGACATCACCTACACGTAGTAATGAATATAAGAAGGATTGCGCCATTATGATTTTGTGGGGGTTTTAAAGATTAAAATCGTAATTAAAGTGAAAATAATTATGATTTTGTTCTATAAAAAAGTAGTTTCATCTATTTAAATTTGCTTTTATTTATGAAATAGGCCCACATGTACTATTTCTTTATTCCAGGCTTAAAAAAAATTAGCAACATTACTGTTCAGAATTGACTAACCACTCAACTCACCCATTTAAAAAATCATTTTCAGTCCTCCAAATAGAAAGCGCGATGTATAAAGTTATCTGCGCGGGAACTTGACAGAATGACCGTTTTAGCCGATTTTCGGCTAAATTTGACAGATTTAAAAAAAAAAAATGAGTTTGACAGAAAATTTGACAGAATGGATTTTTTTGGGCAGATTTCTGGCAGAATTCTGAAAAAAGGGTTAATTTTTAAGTGTTTACACTGTATTTCAAGTAATTCTGGGGAATTTGGCAGATTTTTGATAAATCTGACAGGTTTTTGAGGTGCATTTAGCAGAATTTTGCCATGACCTTACGGTCACCTTGGAACTTAATACCACATGTCACAAGGCCCAGCAATGTACATGTACGATGTTGGCCACAGGCAACCAGGCACTTTCTTTCGTTTTTATGCAAAGTTTTACTGTCTTTACGCGCCAAAATTAAAGAAATATTTACTTAAAAATGAAACGTTTTTTGTATGAAGCATGCAAGCATTAATGTTAGGCTAGAAATTTATTTGGGGGAACATTTCATGGTGAATTTTCCCTTGTCTAGCCGGTCAAGTGAGATCCCAGTCAACTGGTCAATTTCCTGGGATCCACCTACCTCAACTGGGATCCCAACAGGATCCCGCTTTCATCCCACCGGGATGATGATATCCCAGTGGGATAGACCTATCCCGCCGGTTAAAGAATCCAAAGACTGTGATACAGTCCATGAATTTTGCTGAACATTCTTGATTGGTGAACATTTGATGAACATTCATGGACATTAAATTTTTCAAAAACCTTACATTTTTGGTCATGAATGTTTATCAAATGTTCACCAATCAAGATTTCAGTTCAGTTCAGTTCAGTTCAGTTCAGCAAAGTTCATGAACTGCACTAGAGGTTCGTGAACATTCATGAATTTTCATCAAGGCAGCTGAAAGACTGTTCATGAACAAAGTTCATGAACTTCGATGATGAACCATTGAAGGACAACTGATGAACGTTCATGATCAGAACATGAACGTTCTT
>CM057142.1:53192874-53217874 GCA_029964075.1 Patiria pectinifera | reverse complement strand
CATCAACCCCGAGATTGATTTCGCCCTGGGTTGAACTCAACCCTGCTCCAGACTAGGGTTGAGATTTTCAACCCGGGTTGAAATTTTTGCCAGGGTTCAAAACAGTAGTAACTGAGCATGATAAGCTTGATTTGCATGAAACAAGTGTGAAACGATGTGGGGTTGAACGCGGGGTTGAAAAATCAAAAACTCAACCCAGGGCGGCACTGGGTTCGCCCTGGGTTGAGAGGCTCTAGTGTGAAAAGGGATTAAGGATTTGCACAACTTGTGCCAGAGTTTATTTACGATTGACAGACACATGACAAGTGTTTATAACCTCTGGTCTCTGTATGTGGGACTTGGGGATACTCCTCACCAGACTGTTGCCCTTCCACGCATGGGATAAAAGCATGCACACCAGTCACGAAAAGCAGAAAGAATGTAAAACTTGGGGGAAAGACTAATCAGCTCTTTTTAAAGGTGGATTTTTGCTTGAACAGTGAACTGGTTATGATTTGAGTTGGGGTTAAAGAAACATACAAGGTTATAGGGTTAGGTGGTCAAGATTTGGGGGTTAGGAGTTAGGGGGAAGTTTAGGGTTAGAGAGACAGGGTTAAGGGTTAAGAGTTGAAGTTATGGGTTCAATAACAGCAGACAGTCTAAGCATTTGAACTTCACATTTCCACTATCCATTCACTCACAAGAAAACTAGGACCCTATATTTTGAAGTTGAATTTGACCATCCCGGAAATATGTCAAGTTTTGGTGAAAACATATGAATTGTGTGAACTACTATTTTCTACTATTTTATTTTCACCTGACAAAAAAAAGGCAAGACCGCATTAGTGCGGACTGCAATTACATGCAGGCCTACACAGCAGGGTAGCACAAATCTCTTCACTCTACATCACTTGACTTGGCCAAATCCTACACCGCCATTCTAAGGAGTCAAAGTCTATCGCAGTGGGTGATTCCAAAACACACCATCTCCACCTGATACACACGTACACCTACTGGGATTGAACTGGTGACTACACACACAACAGGTAGTGCAGTCTTTCAGGTCTTTTTTTAAATTCTAGACTCCAGCGCGGGATTGAATGCAAATAAATAAAAGCAGTCTTGGGGGGTTCGGGTGTTACAGAGTTCAAGTGTGAAGCCACAATGAAGCCTTTGTCCCGTGATTGACACCCGATGCCGTGAAAAGCTAAAACACCGAAATAAAACGGGGAGCTAGGTAAATATAACCTTAGCTGCCGCGTATTGTCGGCGCAGGCCGATAGGGTAGCACTCCGGTGAATACCGGTGGAGTAAAGAGGGGTGGCATAGACGTCCCTTATATCAATATGGCCGGACTGATAAGCAGGGACTTCAACAGGGGAAAGATTAGCAAATGCTTTTTTAAATAATAAATTGTTTTTGTCACCTTCCCATTCCCCCCCCCCAAAAAAAAGTGAGAAAAATCTAATGTTTGTATCATTTACTTTGAAGCAATTACAATTCACATAATACTCTCTTTAAATACAAGCAACTTATTTTTCACTCCAGGTTTGTTTATTTGTACGATCTTTAATAAAAAGAAATTGAGGGGTGGGGGAGGGGGGTTTAACCATGCAATGTTTTAAGGTTAATAGGGATGAGGTTGTCAATTAAAAAGAAAATCTGAAAATTGGTTGAAAGCTCCGACAGATGTATTGCTCTCTATATATACTGATAATGTCTTTGCATGCTTGGGTTAACCGCTGGAATAAAAAGTCTCTATTTGAATCAGCCAGATCCCTAGTGATCGAAAGTGCCAAGCAATGCCAAAATGGGGAGAGTTAAATATTCTGCATTCCTTTAAAACTCCATTTCATAAGAATCAACTGTCATAACTACTTTTGGCATTGAACACATTCTCCCAAATGTGAATTGTTACATTTGGACCTGTTTTTCAATTGACCCAGATAAAGATCTCAACCCATTTAAAAACGGTCAAGAGTTAATTTCACCCCACTCTTTTTTTCCTTTCCTACCAAACTCCATCTCAATCCCTAAAGACATAAAAAATCCTGCAATCATTGTTAGGGACTTCTTATGGCTGGCTGGTAGCATATTTATGGGCAAAAAAATTGACGCAATCGTTACATCAAACTGGAAACTATTATAAGAAAGGCGTGAATACATATATGTAGGCCCTACATGTATATGACTACAATTTCAGTTCGCAAGAATGTTGGCATGAATATGAAACATTTTACATATTTTTTTTTAAACACTCTTAAAAATCTTTATTAGTTCAAACATCCTGTGTATAAAAAACAATACTGAACCAAATAATGCATGTGCACCATTAAAAAGGACAAGTGGAGAACCAATGCAGAAGGGCGTGAACTTTCGGCAAACTTTTAACTCCAGCAACTTGGGGCTCCGGGTGGACATGTCCGGATGTCGATCTATGCCGAGGCGGAAATCAGACCAAACGCTTGTTGGGGACGGAGCATTTCCTATGACAATCACATACATGTACACTTGTGAACCTAACGCTATCTTGAAATACATGAAATGTATATATTGCTGTACAATTGAGACCAGAGCTAAGCAAATTTAACCAGAAGGCAACAAAGAAACATGCAGATGTACTGTAATTGGAATATGTCTTACATGTACTTATAAACATCAATATTTTGACTACCTCTTCAGGACAATTTTGGTGTAAAACTCTCCTTATAGAGTGGTACCGGTACATCATAATTTCAACCCCCCCCCCCCTCAACAATTCTTAACTCAACTGTCTGGACTGTGCCTAAGCACGCCCTTAAACTAGGTAAAAATGAAAAGCAACACCAATACTGAAAGACATTCGCCATTGCCCAAATGTGGCCATGCTCATGTGCCCTTCACTGGCTCTTGCGAGAAGTGACACCGCCACATCTACAGTTCCTACATGAACAAAGAGTCCACGGATCCAAACCTGACATTTTGGATATTCCAAGACTATTTCTGGGCACATTTGACTCAACTCGATGTTATGCATGAGCAAACTACTGGTATAGGATACTTATTTCTTGCTGAATTGACACGTATAAAGACCTCAGGTGTGGGTAAGTTTTGGTCACGACCGACATATTCTATCAACGATTCAAGTTTTCTTGCCCACTTTTTCTTCTGTGTAAACCAATTGTTCCGTTTCCAACAAATTCGGCTACGTGATGCAACAATGGAACTTGCGGTTCCTTCGTTCTTTACGGCCGTCGTTTTGGGAGTCCACCACAACAATGAAACTATTGGTTGTCACAGAAAAAATATACTCTTACATACACACACAAAAAGAGTATATTCTGTGAAGGAATGAATCGGTGGCAAAAATGGCAATTTAAGGCCACAAAGGGACGGCACGTTTTATTGGAAAGATCGACAGAGAATGGCTGATGGAATAAAAGGCTGATTTACATACATACTCACCGCATTTCTTTCTGTCTTTTAATTACACCTAAGATCACTCCCAAATTTAAACCGATAAAATTTACCCATGCGTGCTAATTTCTGAATAAATCGTGTAACAATGATTCTCAACAAATGGACAACACAGTTGCATATGTTCATACACCTGGAAGTACTGGTATCTACAAAATGACTGTCTTTCCAAATGAGTTACTTGTGTAAAGCAACAATTTAAGACAAGTTTGGAATGCACATGTACATGAAACCTCACCCTCAGAGGTTTACACATTTTTGAAAATGTTTAAACGAAAACCCGAATTATAAAAAGCGACCTACATGTACGTTCACGCGATCTTCCTTTCAGTTAAACATTCAAAGCACAAATAATTAAGGATCTTTTCAAAAATTATTTAATTTACAAAAACTTAGAAGCACCCTAGTGCTAGATTTACATTTAGGGTAATGAACATTTTCTGATGCCAAGGATTTTCTGACTAGAAGTTCAACATACAAAATTTCCACAAACATGCATGCTGAACAGAGGACAAAGTGTACGCCTTTTTTCGCCCATGATTTAGTTGATTTACAGTAATGCATTATCATATTTACCAACTTCCTTGAATTTATGACATCAGTTCTGAAGAACTAAATCTCATTATTAGCAAAAATTGAAACAACAAAAAAAACCTGATAAAAACTTGTTGATAGGCACTGCAGCGCCTCAGTGCATTCTAACATGTAAACAGGCAGACAACAGTTTGTCGTCTTGTACATGTGTTTTTCTCTGGAAGTATTTACAAAACCAAAACTATTTCCCAAAGACTTGCTGGTAGAAAGTTTCCAACCGGAAAAGAAAAGCCTTTCCGGGAAGAAAGTTGCTTGTAGAGGTCTCGAGCAACCTCAACTGTAGCAGTCATCAGTTTTACATCTGGTAAACGGAGGTAACTAAATAATAAACTCAACAGCAATTTGTAGTATACACAGAGTTTTTGCAGATGTTGATTAACTGCACAAATAACTTAATGTGTAACCGCATGCTCACATTTGCAGACATTTTGCTTGTACATGGTACATGTATACATGTATTCCTGGTTTATGAAATACTGCTTCATGTACATGTGTTGCATTTATACTTCTTGATAACAAAACAAAACAAAACCCGTGAAACAATTTTTGAAAATAGTAAAACACATTCTTCAGGACTTAAAAAATGCAGGCACATGTACCCCAAAAAAGGAGGCATGTTTTGGGGGAAAAAAAACTATGAAATAATTCATTTTCTCCTCTTTCTGTGTTTTTTACCTGGAAACACGAATTCAGAAAACTTAATTTCAAAGCAATAATTTGTTATCCAAAATGGCATTCGTGCACAAGTCATTTTCAACATTTTCCTGAAACCAACAAGACCAACTGCAATTGATCGCATTTGATTATAAAGAGAACCCTCAATACAAATGCCTGTAGTTTACATTGGTAAAATGATTCTAAACAAAATCGCACATTATTCATGAGTTTGTTCCTATCTTGTTTTGTAAAAAATTATTAAAGCTATAAAATTAGATGGTCTGCATCATTTGAATATAACTCAACACAAAAAAAACCTGATGTGCACATATTACTATAGCTGTAAAACCAGTCCTTACCTAAATGACTTCTACATCACGTTCCTAGACATTTTATTTTCTGTGTAAACTGAAACACCTGTGTTTCGGGTTTTGTTTCACAAAATTAAGTGTAATGAAACCGACAAGGAATAGATTGACCTTTAAGAGTGAGGGAAGGGGTTGGATTTGATGTTGAACCTGCAACATTTTGTAGACTGTTTGCAGTTTCTCGTCAAATGACCAATCAAGACTTGTGTGGGCAGCGTCCACTTTCGTAAAAATCCTTACACACACAAATGTATTATTGAAACTATCACAGGTAAACAAAAACTTTCTGCAAAAACAGGAAAACTTAATGAATACTTAAAAGACAACGATTTTCACGGACTTCAATAATTGAAAACCAAAACCCTTCATGGTCAATCATGCTTGTTCAAGTGACGAATAAACGTCAGATGTGAATGAATGAAGTGAACTCTGAGAAAATAAGAAACCAGACAATAAAGAATAACTGGTATTCCAACACAACTTACATTTGAAAAAAAAATTCAACGCTGCCAATGGTAAAAAAAAATGACATTGGTAAAACAACAGAATGGGTTGTTTATTATTCTTTACACTTCCTTTGTTGAATGCCGATTTTAGTATGTCATTCTAGGGGCATTATGGAAATGTAATGTGGTGAAAAAAATTCTGCTGCAATTTGTGTGAGGTCAAAACTTATTTTCCTGGACTATTTTGGAAGTTCACAACGTGAACAACTGTAACATTCAAAACTGATGGCATTACATGTCCATAAATCTCACTTTTAACCTGACACCAACATCTACTCTTGTGTGTAAAGGCTAAAAAGACAAACGTTGAAAAGTTGATTTGGGATTTATGCAGAGGTGCAAGCAATGAATGGTGCAATAAGCCACAGAACGGTCCAAAGAACGTTTCATGCATCAAAAACCACGAAAAGCAAGGTGTCGCCAGTCAACACAATTGGCATTCACTTCCCCACTTGAACGCTGAATAGAATATTTCCACTTGGGGTGTATGGTCCAGAGTTTTAACAATTTGTATGGTTGGGAGATTTTTTTGCACTTCAGTGCAAATGTCATCAATATTTTGATGGCGCAGTTAAGTTTATGAAAGGACAGGAAAAAGTGGCAGTTGGAAAAGGTGCATTCAGGATTTCAATCTCAGGAACAGGTTTCACTTTAGCTATAGGAAGTTTCTACAATGTAGCAAAGGTATTGAGTTGGGAATGGAACTCTTATCAGCATTTTGATTTGCTTTTATGTTACAATTAAACTTTAACTATCGGCATTTGCAAGTTTAGGAGGCAAAGAAGGGGAAAAGTCACAATAAATAACTCAGTACTATGCATTGTACAGTACATCCAACTCACGGTTTTACACGGTCGTAATCCATTTCTCATATCATACAGACTACAAGAAATGATATCATAATAATTCAAGACAAACTGCAACATGAACATCTTTAAAAAAGATTTTCGTTCACAATTTTCTCTGAATTTTGAGACCTACCATAAACCTTAGCCTTCCACAACTTAAACATTGGCCTTATGTCTCTGTAACTAAATCTGAAACTCGTCTGAAGTTTCTCCAAACACCAAGGAACAACACTCCATATTATGGTACACTACCCCATGTAGAATCTTTACAAAAGAAGAAATTCCAGAAAGTTTGTGCAGCACCAAAATCAAATGCCCTTTACAATTATATTGTTGATGTACCCTAACGTGGCGCGGCCCACAACGTGGTGCACTTTGATTTTTCGCCTGTAGTGCCTAGCTAGAGCAAAAGTTTTAACTGAAATTTCACAGAAAATGAAATTTCATGAAGTTCTAAACGCTCCCGTTCATAAATCGTGAGTTTAGTTACTGTTACAAAGTTAGAAGAAAAAATTATTTTGGCGTGATTTTCCGATTTTATTTTCAAGTGCAAAGTGAACCCTTTAAAAATGCCCCGAAAAATAAAAAAATAATTTTCTGACAAACATCTGGCTGGGTATGTAAGTAAAGATAATAATTATTTATCAGAATTTTACAGAAATTCTTAAATGTTAATTTGGAATTTTCCAATATGTATTCAAGTGCGCCATGTTAGGGAGCACTCCGCCAATTTGTGCCCAATTTCCGGACGCCACCATTTTTGAATTTCAGATTAAATTTTATGAAACCGAAATTGTTCACAGAGGTTAAATAGCAAGCATTAATAAGGTAAAAGTACCAGTATTTCACTGCATGATTTTGAGGTTTGTCAACAAAGAGGTTTGTCAACACTACACAAGGAAAGTCGGGTAAGCTTCGAAGTGCGCCACGTTAGGGAACACGACTAAATGTGACTGAACGGTTTAAATAGCATAGGTCTAAATGAAGCTGGGTATAATGTAGGCAAATTATCCACTAGTCGTAGTTGCTGTTTCGATTTCTCTTTAAAACCTGAACGATGGAGAATTTTTCACACTTTTTTCAGCCCAAGAGAAATCAAAATACAACTTACTCCCCCAATCACTCAAAGGTAATAGCCAACAGTACAATGTCATTTCCTTTGATATGATATGCTATGCATTTGTGCTGCGGATGAAATCAGATTTTGCATGAAATATACATTTATAGGCCTATCCCCTGTATTAAAAATTTACCAACAAAACTGTGAAAAGATACGGTGTGATAAATATTTACCGGAGTGCAAAGAAGTACATGTACAGGTAGATAGTAACTGCTGAGATATTGTACACTCGCACACAGAGGGAAGTATATCCTACAACAAACAAGTAGGCTATTATGATACATCTGAGCTTGGGAATTGATATTTTTCAGCGGGATATTTTTTAGTAATTTTAAACATACGATTCACGTGTCCCTATATTATGTTCCAACAAATTTCTTTCATATGGAAAACACAATTAGCAATTTCAAACTATGACATCAAATCTCACAGAACTTGTCCTTGGGTTAATTTTCAAGCCTGAATTCCACTCTGTGTCTTTTCACATTTTGTGAAAGAGCCTATTGTCATGAAACATGCAAGATACGTGTGCCATGTTTTTGTAATACCAGCCATGATCATGTACTGGTACATGATGCAAAATGTACAAAGCCTATAGAATTAATTGCCTACACTCAGTGTAAGCAAGTGACCATAGAGATAGAATGTATGTAAACCACACATCCAGCGAGTACGGATTTCTGTTTACAGACATGCGTTTGCTGACTATTGTGTGTAGAAGTAAAACACGTCATTTCAAAATATTAATTTTCCTCTAACACTCCAGAAGTGAGGGTTACAATTCCATATTGCATAATTTCCAGTTCCTAATGCTATAAACTTAGGTGTAAGTCGAAACCATCCAACAGCAATACAGTTACAAGCGATGGAAACAAAAGCAGGTTTTCAGAACATGAAATTTCAACAATTTTGTGGAAATTTTTTTCCCAGTTGAAATGTGTATGTACATTGATCACAGCACACTTTTCGGTCATACGTATCTTGACATTTTATACAATACATGTAAGTTAAGAACATGAATGATTTCAGTTAAACTTATACATTGTAATATGTCTGTGTCGATGTATATATAATAAAAATGATAATTTACATGTAGGCAACCACACACTGTCAAGTAAAAGTAAAAACCATATTTGCTAAACAGCAAAATTCTGTGAAGAAATCCAACAACGGTTTTCAAATTGAACCAAATGACTTAAAACAAGTTAAGAAAAGACTTTACATTTACATGTACAACTTCTTTACAGTCACGAAAGCCACATATTAATTGAACACCACATTCTATTTTGTGTTTAATTCCTGAATTAATATCCTTTTATTAAATAGGTTAAGCAAAACGTTGAATATTGTCTGCAACTACGACACTGCAATTTACCCATAAGATCAATTTGTCCCAATGTCAAAAAAAAAAGACTAGTCATACAGAACACAAACAACAGTTTGAAAACAATTAGTCAGCATCCTACCTTGATCTTTTTGGTGGCGGCGGCGTACCCTCAGAATCCAACGATGGGTAGTCACTGTCCTGAGACGAACGCGTAGATAAGACAGGGCTAGCGTCGATTGGCATGGTGACCCTCACTGGGTTAGCTGCTTCATACATCAAGAAGAGATGAGGTGCAAGACCCGGAGGTCGCCAGTAACAATCCGTGTGGGCAAAGCAGAAACTGGGCTTGGCATACGGGAAGTGCATGTACAAAAATGGCTGAGGGGTCTGGCCAGAAACAGTTGCAGATTCCTTGAGCGCCTACATGTAGGCCTATCACAGAGTTCTTTACGTAACTGTAGAACGCCTTAGTCGTAACTTTGTAACACCTCTACTGGGCTGTTTCACATTTAGGTTATATGACAACTCGTACACGGGGTGACCGGCAGAAACCACAATACCCCAATTTCGGTGAAGACGTCAACAACTTGAAAGATACCGCAGTTATTCCTGTTATCCCAGAGGTAAGAGCAATATGATCACAGTACATGTGCATCAACGGAATCGGGTTTCATGAAGGGGCGCAAGGTTTAACAGTGTCAGTTCAACACGTAATATTCCTCTGTGTGTGTAGAGCGTGTTAGACCCACAATAATGATGGAGGCACGGGGTGGCTCAGAATGAAGTCATGTGATCGCAGCAGAGGAAATAATGTGGTTTCGGCATTACAATTAGTTGGCAGAAATGTTTATGACAATATGTTTGTCAACAAAGTACAATGTACTTAGATAATAAGTATACAATTAACTACCGGTACCCACTTATGCTTTCTGTACTAGATAGTGTCTCACAATAAGTATTTTTATATAGTGAGCAATTGCCAGGAGAAGCAAATTAAATGTCAAGTGACAAAAAAAAGTGGTGTCACTTCAAAATCTCTCTTCCAATTAGTGGTTGGTAATAATGTGAAGATACACGTACTGAATACTAGAGCATCACACGATACATCTCCAACGGCATTGCCACCGAATTAACTGCGTTTGGTCCTCACACAATTTGCTCCTACAATCCAACTTGAGAGTGTCGATCACCTCGTGACGATCTCGCAGAATGACACGCCAAAGTCGCAAGAGTGAATCTCCAAGAGTCAGTACTAGACTGTCCCCCGGTGCCCCGTATGCAGTGCACCAGCTATCCCTGGTGACGATGCGCTCCCTGTGAATTATGACAACACTTTCAGATGCAACTAAACATGCACGTACATGTACACACCAAACACGACACACCGACTGAGTGAATACACAAAGGTAAAGCCCTATAGAGACTGCGTCAGCACTACAAACTGGGCCGTCCAGTGGACTGCCTGTGGCCACACGAGACCAACCAACTAGGAGGGATAGAGAGAGAGCAGTGAAGGGGATGAGGGGCCACAATACAAATATCTCCCCAGCATCAAATGGCTAACACTGACCCGCTGGGATTCCCTACGCAGCACGTAACCACCAGTCACACTCAGTCCCAGCTTCTGCTTTGACTGAACAGTCCTCACAGGGTAGCAACCTTTTGTGTCAGAGCTGGCAGGTTGAACAAAAATCGGGGAAAAAGGAAAAGAACCTTGAACGGGGATTGGAAATCAGAGTAGCATACAGTCAGAAAAAAAAACTTGTAGGTTTCAGAGTTGGGCTTGAGGGACTGAGATTCACGGACTATTCAGTTCCAAATTTGTGGGGTGTAGTTGAAGTTGTCCTGGGCTGGGGGGCAAGGATGTTTGCTGAAATTCCTCTGTGGTTTAGCGGAGTAGTCCAGAATCACGTCACTGCCTGTACAATGGCCTTGCTGAATGGGAAACTACAGTGCCTTTGAGTTGTGTACGCTCCTGCAGATTGGTCAAAAGTTGGCTGCAAATATCTTCACTCCGCCAAAAGAAACCCTGATGCTTGGTGCTTGATCGATTCACGTGTTCAGCACGTTGTATTAATGATGAAGGTGGATGAAATACTAATGCAAACTAGTTGACAACAACTCCGGCACATCGGTACACGGTATCAATCACTGAGCGAATCAGAGTGTATAACGGGTATACAGGATACAGTTGAATTAGAAGTTCATTGACTCGCGCATACATTAGCATGCTTTAATGTGACACAACCTGTGTACGCGACTTCCTTTAATGTTAACAGCTGATAGGACTCCTGGGTCCCTAGCCGACTGCACATTAACTTGATTCTCGTGTGATATCACTCACAGTTCACGTCTGTCATGGCAGGTTTGCCAACCACACACACACACTGTATATGTGATCCTGACAACCGATAGATGATAGACTTATGACTGAGATATGAACTCCACTCATCACTAGACTGAACACAGACCCACTGATCTAGCCCCTAGACCCCCATAGGCCACAACACTGCCAAGCTACGGGACGTCACACACACACACACACACATACAACACTCAGTCAGGATCCACCCAATAGCCAGCAAGTGCTGTTTATTATTGTCAAAACCAATTACAGCACACAGGTAATGCATAATGACTCTGGCCTAAATTTCCCAAGTTCAATTCAGGTCAACCCCTCTCTGCATGGCCTGCCTGTGTGTGTGTGTGTGCCTGTGTACACGTAATGCATGTGGGAGTCGAGTCTATAATGTCTGCGCTTGTGTGTTGTGCCCGTCCCCAACTCTTGAACCCTCCCCAGGCTTAATGTAACCACTCCAGCATGACTGATTTGCATATTTATAGGGACTACATGCTGCAGGCTGGAAATGACATTAAATTGGGCTGTACCACTGCCGCTGCGCGGAGGGGAAGTTTTTTTTTTCTTCGCAGGAAAATGTAAGAGAAGAGGGTGAGGGTTTGGTGACCTAGTTTCTACATGGCATGGCCTTGGGCAATTGTGTCACCGCAACAATAGGTGAGGGAGTCGTTTTACAGGCTTTGTTTTGGGCTGGACTTGCTCTATTTCAGCTCAATGGGTTTGCGATAATCTTTAAAACGGAGTTATGGTGATTGCTACCATCAATAGAGAGGAAAAACAAAAGCCATGGCCCCACTGTAACTTGGAAACATCTAGAATTTCCCGGCGTGCAATTTCATCTGTCTTGTCAACTGTAATTAACGAGGAAAACAGTCACTTGCATTATATCATAGTGAATATGTGGAGAAGGATGGAGGTTTTCAATCCATCAAAAAAAAAGCAGATGGCAAAAAATGACAGCTTGACGGGAGAAAGTTAATCGACCATCACCCAAGGGACAGACAGGCTTCAGTTATATGATTCAACTTCATTAATGGGCCCATAAAAAAAAAGTTTTCTGTAAAGGATAAATGTTTACAGATGAAAACTGTTCAATGGATTTTTAAATATTGATATCAAATCCTGAACAAAAATTTTGTTAACTACTTTTTCCCAACTATTTTTTTTTTCATGTATAGACTGGTCATCCTTGCAGATTTGCCTTCATTGGTTTTGTTTTGTAGCTGTGACCAGACCTAGATATACATGTACACTTATACTTAGCAAGTCAGGATTCAAACAAGTTTTTAAAAGTTAATTTAATTTAAAAAAAAACTGCAACTATCAGCCTTTTACATGTATACCTGACAAATTATTTATGGATCCCCAAAATTTAATATGCAATTTCAAAAGCGATCAGTATGTAGAATGGTGACCTCAATTATTATGTAAATCTAAAATCCAGGTCTATAAAGTGGCCGGTCTGGAATATTACAACTTCATTAATTTTAAAAAATTGAAAGAAATTATAAATATGAAGACCAAATGAAGTCTGTAAAAAATGTATAATTGTAATGGACCAATGATTCACCGTACATATGCAGGTACTTGATCCTTTTTTTAATCCTTTTTTTTAAATATTCATGCAAGGTGTTCTGTATTTGGTGCGGGTGTTGTGTTGTAAATTACCATTTTATTCTTTTACACATGTACATGCACTCTGCATGTTTTGTTTCTGTCTTCAAGGTTATTTTTGTCATGTCTACAATAGTCCAGTTTGTTTCTTTCACAAGCTGATTGAGCTTTTTTTTAGACATCGGGTTAGGGCTGTCCATCTTCAAATAATTTTGTATTCGATTACTCGAAACTGCATTTAACCGAATATTCGGATATTCAAAACTGCCAGCTGCAACTGCATGCTGAGCTGGTCAAAAGTTGCATGAAGGGTGTGCCAGTTAAATATGCGTGCGACAAACGATATGGGGCGCTGGAGTATATTTTGCAGTCAGTATTGTACAACTGTAAAGGGCCTTAACCTTTAACCTGCTAAAAGGATCTAAACAGTGAACCGCCGTCCACTAAAAAGTTGTGCGTGCATGTGCATATTTTTTTTTTTTCCCCCCCCCCCCCCCGAATATTCAAACAATCAAAAATGCTATTTCAAATATTTGCTTGATGATCGAATATTTAACTATTTGGTATATCCACGGCAGCCCTACAATGTCCATTGGTTGCCTTTCTTCACTTGTTTACCACTTTTACAATTGATTTGGAATTTGTTACATGTAAACACAACTTGGCATTTACATGTACTAACATTGATGTACATACCATATGTAAAACCACATTTCAAGAATATGTAAGACTGAGTGAACGCCTTTTTTGGATACAATCCAGTTGAAGGCAATTTTAATTTGATTGACAAGCTCAACCTTTAAAATTGAGCATAAAATAATTAAAATAAGTGTGTTTACTACAAATTATACTACTTCCACATGAACTTGTGAACTATTTCTGTCCTAATACTTCAGGGGTCACCGATCTAGGAAGCTGAAGAGAAATGAGCCCCTATTACCAACCGGGAGAAAAATAGTCAACGTTCAGAATGGGTGTCTGCAACAAACAGGAACAACAACAGGAATGGCAAAATGCTGGTAGCCCGCTAGGGAATTAGAGCAGGGACGTGTATGTGGGTCACCAGGGCAAAATGACTTACCTCGTTACATGCCTAACACATTTCTGGTTGTCTTAAGCTTTGCGAAGGATTCCACACTGGAGATGGATGTGAATATAAAATGCAGTTATAATGCCAACTTGTGATCAGTCTGAAATTGACAATTTTCGGTAGCTTTTTTTTTATGTAAACGATGAAAACAACACAGATTTTAAGTGATGACGGGGTCTTTGAAGTTTTGGAAATGTAATTAAGAAAGATCTTAATAAAATTAGTAGGAGATATTACATGTATATGAAGGAATAAAGGCACAAAGACTGACAAGGCCGGAACCAAGCTCATCCAATTGACACTGATAATGATTGATCACCAACACCGAGCCGCTGTAAATGACAACTGGGCTGCAGAACTGATGACATTACCCACTGAAATCAACACCCTTACATTGATGCTTTCAAATTATTTTAACAGAGCCATATATCCAGAGAGCTGAGACAAAAATCAGTTTGGATTCTATTTATGGTTCAACTCAACTTGCATAGTGTACATGATGCTATGGGACTTTTGTAGACAATCACCAGTTCCTCTAACTTTCCGTCACTAGCGTTGACAATGCGATTAAAATATCCCCAGAATCTTGTGACAGTATATTTTTCCATTTTCAGATCAAAAATGACCTCCCAAACAGGTGCCAAACAATCCTGGGAAATGAGACAATGGTTCCACATTCATGAAAATCCAAAACCTAAAAAAAATAACATTTTGCTTTAAATAAGGAAAAAAGCTGTCGGCCAAGTTTGCGCGTGTATTGGGCTAACGAGCGAGCAGGTCGTTGCCCCCATCATCACCTCAGGGACGATACCTGTCCTCGCGCATTCACAGCCAAAACATTTTTATCAATCACGTCTTTGTTCATGCACATCTCGGGACATTCCTGCCCACAATGGCAACATAATGGCCCGCGGCAATTTGGCAATCATTTGGGTGACTGGACTGGACAAAAGGAAAATGAAGGAACGTCGGAAGTCACTCGTGATAACTGCGATTTCTCGCTTTGCCTTTCTAATAAAAACAACCCCAAGTCTGCATTTTAATTATCGAGATAATGGATAGTTGTAGTGGACAGAGTTGGTATGTGTATCATGCAGACATAACTGACAATGGACTCGGTGACAAAGTGAGAATGATTACAGACATTTGAACGCCATTTCCATTGCGTATCTGTAAGGTGGTAAGTTCCGTCTGTGAAGCATTGTAGGAATGAGACGTGTGAAACCCTCTGATACACACACAACGTGATAGCTTTTATGAAACCATCCACAGTACAATATGTACACAAGTACATGTGCTTGCATTTGAACTTTTATCTAAATTTATATTTCAATGAATTTTAAAGGTAATATACAACATTTGCTTTTGCTGTAATTTCAGAAATGGATGGATTTGGGGGTTAGTATTTTATACTAACTTAGTATTTTATTATTGTTACGCTAACCTGTTTAAAGTTTTGTGTTCATAGATGCCGGAAAAACCACACAAAAAATGCTGTTCTTGTGGTCTGGTTCCCTGACCCTACTTCAGACAAAACGGAACAGTTTATAGACATCGGGGATTTGTCAGGTCAGTCACAGAACCAGACTAGCTGGCTTGCACCCATTCGCGGATGTGTAACCAATTTCAAAGAAAATGTGGACTGTCTAAATTTGGTAAACTGGGGGCAGTTTTTGAAAATAGTCAGTTTTTTTCCAACGATGGTCGGCCAACCATCGTTGGAAGTTGATACAAAAATTACACTTTTCTGGAAAATGACAGCACACTACCGGTAGGTTCCATGATTTCACAGGATGCTTGAGACCATTATTTATACACAGTCTAGTAAGGTATTTAATAATAATTTTGTATTTTTTTTTTTAATGTTATAAATGCTGTATATTAACCAGTTATTTATCCCAAATGTTTACTGCACAAATGTATAATTTATCCATTTTGTACAACTGTCAAATCTACAAACCTTTCCCATCAACTTCTGGATCCATTCTATTCAATGCTGAACTTTGGCAAATTCAGGAAAGTGCTGAATACTAACAAACAAAAGAGCGCTGTGCTCCAATGGTTATGGTGTTTGACTCACGTGCCTTGGTACATGGGTTCAAACCCTGATGGGGAACAAGGTGCTTGGGCAAGACACTTTACTACAATTGTCTCTCTCCACCCAGGTGTATCAATGGGTACCTGTGAGGGTAGAGACCAGAATGCGCTGATCTCGAGCTGCTGCAGAAACTGGTCTCATGGCTTGATGAACAGGGGTAGTAATTGTGAAGCGCTTTGAGACCTTTGATATAAAGCACTATATAAGCACTATATATTATTATTAATTACACAACAAAGATTCAAATACCACATCAGATAATATTCATACTCACTTAAAATTCCTTGCCTGGTAACAGCTGAAACATTTTTATTTGATGCACTGTTCTTCATTGAAAGTTATTGCATTAAAAACATTCTTGTCTCCCATACTTCTCAACAACTTAAATTACTTAGAACTAAAATAAACCAAGACTCCGAATAAAAATTTGAACTAGGGCCAAGATTATTTTTTTCCTTCAATATTTTGGAATTCAGAAAGTGCTTATTATGTAAAAACAGGTTCATACTGGGTTGAGTGTCTGCTCATATTCTAACAGAAACCACTGTTCAATGTTTTATTCAAAAATGACACTTAAACCCATGGGCGCCGTGTGGCAAGTCCAGTTCTCACGTCTGTAATCAAACGACATTTCTTACATTTGTAAAAGAATGTGACCGTGACATTCATCTTGATAATAAGATTCTTACGAAATACCATTACCATGAAACTGATATCCTCGTACACTACACTCAGACAAACTAAGATGTCTCAAAAGAAAGTTAATAATAGAATTAATCATCTCAGGGATCCTATTAATGTAGCTGTATCCCCATCAGACCTGGGATCAAATCCAACGCTTCCATTAAAACCGATAAAAAAACGATGAATAACCTGACCGCCCTCCTCTCCGCTAAATAACACAACAATGTGCCGAGTGGTCTAGTTTCTGAGGGATAGCTAGTCTTACACTGCACTGCTTTAATTGGATCAGTGGCGCTCAAATGAAAGACGTGGGCTGTGTGGTCTCTTTTGAAACTAGACCGGCCGTATTTGTTGTTGGGGTAGACAATCAGTCCCCCCCCCCTCCCGCCTCTATGCGGGTGTGTGTGAGGGCTTTACCCGTCCACCCATCCTTAGTTCCAATTCCATTTACTGCATTCAATCACAGTATGGCTGACTGGTCCACTGGATGGGCACGCTATAACGCAATAATCGCGGGGCCGGGTAATAATCCGTAACGTCGTCGTCGTCGTTGAGGCATCGTAACCTTGGCTGGGGCCAGGGCAAGGGAGCACACAGCTCCTGAACCAATTAGATCATATAAAAAACAGAGAAGAACTAGCGTCTTTATTAAAAGACTGTCACAAATGAAAGGGAGTTCTATCTGCGGCTAACGCAAGGCTGAGTGGTTCCACATATCGATAGTTGATGTTGATATTGATTCATTAATGGGTTAATTATTCAGTCCGCCCTAAAGTCAACTCCATTATCCCATTGATTTTACTCAAATTCTAAACGGGGATTAAGAGCATGATAATCAAACGGATGTTTGGGGTATACTGGTATCCCACCCCTCCCCCCACCCCCCACTCCAGGAATGACTCACAACCCTTGTAGACTAGTTCATTAACTTGACTAAGCAGTTTTTCCAAAACATTTCAAGAATTTGAATCTTTGCAGCAACCACCTCTAAAATGGTTTTAAATGTGCATTTGAATTTGGACATTTTGTCCACTGGCTGTATTGAATTGTTAGTCAAAGTTCAAAACCTGGAATCTGGCTTAAGTTCGATGTTTCAAATACTTTACATAAGCCCAAATGTAACAGCTGTTTCATAGAATAAATCCATAACATTTACATAGTGGTACAAATTCATTTTTTAAGCTGTATTTAATGAATAGTTTGAAGTCAACAAGTAAGCCATGTATCTTACATGGACTGATTGTCAGTTACATCCAAATAACTAGGAATTATCTTAAGACCCAACTTCAAGTCAATGCAATGTATTTGGAAGCAAACTTGACATTGGCAATTTGATGCTCTGTATCAGTGCTTGCAGCTACAAAAAAAAAACACATGATGGAATAAAGTTACACCTTGAAAGGTACAGCTGCTTTTGAAAATCTTGGGGGAAAAAGGAGATATTAAGCTCCGCAGACAGACAGAAAAAGCTTTGAAAAAAGCAATGACATCTGCTGAATCTTAGGAGCAGAGACTAATAAAGAAGAAAGCAGTTGGGTATCGATGAGAGGAAAAACGATCTCGGGATCAATACTCAGCGGCTAACTCAACCAAGAGAAAGCTGCGCGTGCTGCTCCGCCTAAAGGTCAAGGTTTGGACTCAGCATGCTGCATTAGATTCCCCACTAGGGACGGCTCGCTGTGCGGACTATTTACACTGACAACAGATTAAGGCTGCTGACTCTCTCTCTCTCTCCCTCTCTTTCTCCTTCGACCAAAAAACCTTGACAAACATGGCTTTTTTGTCTCACAACAGAAAACGTGACCCATTTCTATATTCTATTGCAGTCTCTTTCTTTTCTTTCCCCTTTCCACTATTCTTCTGTATCAAGGCCTGGCTGGGATGGGGCTTGAGTTCCTTATTCCGACAGGAACAATTTGATACGAGCCCGCCGACGTTAAGAAGGTCCCAACCTTTTTCACAAATGCCGATATGAGATTTGTTTTGTCTGTGATGGCATTCAATTCTGACGCAGTCTTCAAAAGCTGTTAAGGTTTTCGTTTCAATTTCATATTACCTTTTGTCTGTCTGCGCCAGTGTAAATTGTATACTTTAAAAAATTTGGATCAATTGGATAATGTTACGTTTCATCATTTTGAGCAAATGCATTTGCCAAAATAAACTAACTTCATTCCCATGAATTACAATACTTCATGTTATTTTCCCCTATTTTACAAATTCTTTGTCATGATAATTCAACCACACAACAACATGCGAAAATTGAAAACTTTAAGGCAAAATGGTAAGTGCATCAAAACAGAAAAAAAAAATTCGCTCTTCAAATTGCATCGTTTTTGGGGTTTTTTTATAGTTCTTTTTGGCATTTATATCCGCTCCAGGTCAGATGTATTTCAGCCACTCATACGTCATTTTTAAATCCATCGTTAGATCAAAGACAATTCCCATAAAAATCAATTGTTTTTCAAGTGCCAATTATTTTTTGTGAACTAAAATTCATGACAAGTTTGAGTACCGGGTACACGTAAATTGCATGATTTTGTTTTTGAAATATCCACAATATCATCCAACACCAAAGTGAAAATGCCTTCAAACATCGCACAAATTTACAATTTGACAGAAATTTATAATTTAATAGAACTGACAAGTGTCAGTGTCTGGCCTTCAAAGGAGAAAAAAGTATGGGCTTAGAAATAATTCTTACATTTCTAGGTTGGCTCTACGTCCAAACCAAGTTGGTCTCACCCATCCTTCTTTGTGTTTCTCCTTCCTCCCTGCATGCTTGTGTGTCCCCTACCTGTTTGATTTCTGTATCACTGTCATTTTGCAATGTCCTCCTGCTTAAGACTGAAATGTTAGGCCCTCTAATTTTTTTGACTTTTGAGAACTGTTATTGTTAACTGGGAATAGTTTGCCTCTTTTTTTTTGGCATGGAAAATCAAGCTAAGGCTTCGGAAATGCTGGCTAAAACAAGATGTTTAGTTAAACCTGTTTTCATATATTTGATGTTACAGGAAGCCCAGTTTTTCTTTCAATATTGTTGATTTAGTAAGTTGAACAAGACCCAATTTCTAAGCAGAAAAACTTTTTAGCAAATTTGTATGCATGTGCTAATCTATAATCAACTGAGAACCGGTCACAAGTGTTATACACTGCGTGTCTATTTGGCTGGGAACTTATTTTTGGTAAGCAAATATTTCCTGTGATTAGCCAATTTCTGTGCTGAGAAGCTCAATGAAATTGGGCCAAATCTGTGTGATTAAGCCAGACCATGGCCACACAGACACAGAAAGTTACACAGACACCAGTTCATCCGGTGTCAATAGTCCATTTTCACATGAGTGATGCGGGGGACCAGCTGCAGGATCGCGGTGGTAATTGGTCATAATATCCTGGCTAGAAGATGGGCGATTTCATGTAATGGCGGACAAACTGCTGTGTGCAAGAGGAATCAATCACCGTTAATCACTCTACTGTCATAATGGGAATGCAGATTATAATGGACACCGTGCATCAACAAAAGGTGGCGCTTTGTGAAGACTTTTGAGAGCTCAATTAGGAGGGCCAATGTGCATGTAGTTCGGGCGCGTAGTTGCTGTTCGATCGTGCCACTTATTTTTAATTCTGAACGTGCACGGACTCATACTCATAGTCTTCGCCTGAGCTCCAGTCATTGTCCTAGTGTTCTCCCCCACTCTCCTTTTGTAACCGTTGAGGTTAATCATCTGTTACTGCTCCGAATAAAAATCTGCCACTAGAAACTAAGGAATCCCCCCAAAAGTTCCAAGTGTGGAAACCTTCCACTTCCGCTACCACACAACTCCTGACTTAAACAACTCCTCCGCCGATCAGATTGTGCCGAGAATCATACCAGGATAAAAGACAAATTATTTGAAAAGGTATGGCAATCCAGTCTACAGCTCTGCGGGAAACCATGCACCATCGGGAAAGGTTGAAAGGAAGCCAGAAGAATGGCTGAGATTTAATCCTAAAGGTAAACAGTAAAGTGCTTGATCCCAACACAGGCTTTATATTGTGGGACGTCCTGCTTCAGTAATAAGCCTCGGCTTCAAGAGGCACGCAGCAAGCCATATCTCTCTGCATCCAGCAAGCCCAGGGTAGGCCTCCAAAATAGGCACCTCACCATCAGACTAGGGGTTTATTCTGTGGCTCTGTTTACTATAACTGAGTAGCACAAGTACAAGTGGTCAAGAATTCACCATTAGTATACAAATAATAAATGTTTATGAGTGCAGTGGAACATTCTATCTGTCATGAGTGAAAATATTCTTGAAACATTCATAATATGTTTTATACAACGCCTGAGTTGGGACGAAAAATTCAATGATCAACGGCCCGTGAAGTAGATGACGGGAATTATTCAGACACTGTACAAAAGCACATAACATACACATGTAGGAGTGACACAAGTCAACCCAAACAGACTTTGGTATCAGGCAAACTTTCTGTGTTGATTTTCCATGGAAACCTGGAGTCAATCATAACAACTGTCAATCTTTCCATGACCTGCACGTAACTGTCAAACTGATGTCAAGTACAAGGAATAATGCAGCCCAACTCTGAAAAACCAATCTTAAGGGGGTTTAGAAAGGACTCCTGCAGCTGATTTCACAAAGCAGTGCGTAACTTACGCAACAAATTTATTGCGCAGCTGCGTAATAAAATTACAATTGATTTCACGAAATTTGGCGTACCGTAGCTGCGCATCGTTTTAAATAATCTAAATAATATCTTGGACGAGGATAATAAAAGCATTTATGACAGCTGTTTGTGCATGATTTTGTTCGTTATTGAAAAAGTGTTTGAATCACCTCAGCCTGTCATTTTGAAAATAATTTTGTCAGACTTCCTTCGGAATCATGCGGCAACTAGAAAAACTCTGTCGTAGGTAAAATACCAATTCATCTCTTTCAAACACAAAGCTGTGGGTGTCTTGTATTAACCTTGATAAGTTTTGCAATAACAAGCTCCACGACGATCACCATTTGCTGAGTACCAGTAGGTCAGTTTAAGTCGCTAGGTCATTTTCAGTCGCTACGCCACAAATTACGCCAGCTAAAATCATTGCGCAAGTTACGCCAAAAAAAGTTGTGCAAGTCGCCAACTTACCCACTATAAAACTTTCTAAAATTGTAATAACTGCAATGTTGCACAAAGTGGAAAGTTGCGAAACTTACGCAATAGATTGTGGCGCAAGTGGACTTATGCCATTGCGTAAAGTTTCGTGAAATCGACTGCTGGGCGATGTGCAAGCAAACATGTACATGTCCATGCTTACAGTTTTAAGCCCGGTTCATACTCTGCGCAAAGCGAAAGCGAGTTTGTGACGTCATGGCGAGTATTCGCGCTGCGAATTCATAAAAGTTGAACATATTTCAACTTGGGCGAATTTGGCAGCGAATGTTTCATGACGTCAAATTCTCTTTACATTCGCACTCGCATGAAGTATGAACAGGGCTTGAGTTCAGAATTTTCTGTTTCAGACAATGGAGTTACAGAATGGTGATCATAAGTGGATAATTCCAAAGTTGGCAAAGCTGTACAATCTGGCCCAGACATCAGCCAACAAGGCAGCCAGCTAGCCAACCGACCAGCCAGCCAGCCAGCCTGCCTGCAAGTTTGCCTGCCTGCCTGCTGTGATAAGCCTCCCATCAGACCACGATCAAACCCCCCCCCCTTTCATAAAGAGATCTACCCAATGAATGACAACACAGACTGACCTTGAGGGATATACCAGATAAGCCCACAAGTAAACAAAGCTGTCCTCATCAGGTCACTAGTGTGTGTACACCACAACCTCTACTCCCCAGTCTCTCACAGAATGTCATCTTGATTCAAGGGACTCTCTAGCAGGAGGTTATTTCACGTGACTAATAAAGCTCTCCTATACAAGTTCAGATTGTAGAGTCAAAGGGGACAGGAAAACCAACCAAAGATGAGTCTGTTGTGAAAACAAACCTACAAGCCACCGATCACACTCAACCGTGGTATCTTGTAATATGCTTCTGTGGTTTCAAGAAAAGTCACTGCTACATTGTGTAAGCAGCCATGTAAGTCAGGAAGATAAGAGTAGAATGAGGAAGATAAGAGTAGAATGATGAAAGCCAAACTTTTCAGAGGGATTTTAAAAAGTTGCATCTTGCAGATTGCTTTTAGACTATACTTGCCTTAAAGGCTGAATTAAACAAATGGATCGTCATGTCTTAACCAGCTCAAAACTTCAGCAGTTTTATGAAAGTACTTGCATGTATGCGAGCTACATGTAGGCCTATAAATGACTAATGCAGCCCCACTGCAAAGTTTTGTTTGAACAAATTCAATATGTACCCAGTCCATGTACATTCATGCCATTCTTTTACAGTTAAAATGATATTGCGATTTCCTGAAATACATAGGCCCTACCAGTATCTCGATGAATCTGAACATGTAAAAATTGTTTGAAATTCTAGAATACGTAAAAAAAATATGAAACTGAAATACCGGTAGGCGTTGCAGTACTTACACAGATTTTGAATAGGGTTAAGACAAACTGCTTTAAAGAAGTATACCCTGTGCTTGAAAAAAGATATCTTTCTTTTTTTTCATTTTCAATTTGTGTGTTTTGTTTTAATGAGAAAAAAGAATTTTATTCCAATTTTGGGCTTCTAGAAAGGGGCTTTCATTTTGCCCACCCTGCGAGAGCAAAATTATTGTACGACCGCAAATAATTAGAATTTTATAAAGAAATAATTCAATAATTAAACAACGTTGGTTTGTTTTTCTTCCATATCTCATTCAAAAGTGAGTAACTTTGAAATTGCTAGGAAAATAGCAATTGAAAAAAGGGGTGAAACTCAAAATACATGTAACAGGGGGATTGCAACTTTAAGAGGAAAGCAAATGATAATGGCATGAGGCAGTATTTAAACTTCAATCTTGTTTAGTAGATACTCCAAATCAAGTCAAGATAACAGAACCACAGTTGAGCTTAGAATCCTGTAACTGACAGCTGATGGGGGAAACGGAAGAAAAGTGCAGGTGTGAAATGCAAACTAACAAGCAGGCAAAGAAAGAACGAACAACCTGTCCCCTCTAACACAACCACTTATGTGAACACACGTTGGACAAATTCAACATTTGACTTTTAGACTTCTGGGAGGGCTGTGCTTTTTGTCGTATTCTCGGCCATGTCAACATACGCTAGCTTGGCGTAAATGAGAAGGAAACAAAAAAACACGATCCACGGGGGAGAGGGCGGGGGACAAGTGGGCTAGGAAGCCAGAACAACCAAGTACAAATGTAGGTTAAGAGGGGTGTCAACAAGACTGGGTAAAACCTCCACAAAAAAAGAAAAAATACACATAGTACACATTATCACCTGTTGGTGAGTGTACCCTTATTGACTGCACTATTGACATGGGAAGTGCTTCATATTCTACAGGGGTGCTTGAAATGTCCCAAATACTGGTCCCTTCTATTCCTCCATGCAGCAGATGGGGACTTCAAGGGTTATAGTTGACGTTTAAAAGATGACAAAGGCCAACTGCACGTACTGATGCCCAGGAGAAAATAACGGTCATGATAAGGGAATAAATATGTATTTGGCCGGTTTTAAACAAGTACATGTACGTTTAAGACCTGCTGGGGCCTGGTCGCGGATGATGGCCTGAGCCCTGTTGTACGGCACGGTCGCGATCATTGTGGAAGCTGTGGTGGGACATGGTCCCGGGTTGTCATCGGTGAGCGCTGGCTGTGAGGTGTTGCTACCGACGTTTTCAAATACATTCATGAAATTTGTTTATAACAAAATTAGATGGGGAAAAGCAGACGATATTTTCACATTAACTTTTCAGGTTTGGTCAAGAGGACTGCACTTACTGGTTACGTTTTTTTTACGGTTTTAAATTAAAATTCATTTAAAAATGGTTTTAACACCAACATTTTCGTGAGCTTCACAACCCTCCCACTTTGGGGGAAAATTAAGCTTCATTGATTAAAGCAAATACCTTTCTAAATTGTGAAGTCACATCAAAGTACTGAATGTAGCGAACTTAAAACTGTAACGAGAAAGTAAACATTTGTCATGGTTCAAGGGCCACATTTGTTGCTTGCTTGTTTTAAACACCTCTTGCTGGTGTTTTTACAGTGGTTTTTAATCAATTTTAAAAAACACCCACAGGACGGCCTTCCACCAATAGGAATGGGTACATTGTCTTGGGTATATAATGATTAGATCTCGGCCATAGAGTGCCGAAAAAGTTTGAAACTCGGTACATACATAGAACAACTCATTATGAACATAC
>CM057142.1:53067374-53192374 GCA_029964075.1 Patiria pectinifera | reverse complement strand
ACTGTGGCTTACATGATGTTAGTTTAAAGAGTTCGTTCTCACTCTCAGAGTTTTTGTTGTGTGATGGTTACTCTGTGAGAATGGTGAAGATGGAATGAAGCAGTGGTGGTGGGGGGGAGGGGAGGGTATATAGAGTTTGCTACACTGACCAGGCCAGCTAGATTTATAGGAATCACTCAAGTGTCAGCCATAGTTTAAACGCTTTTACTGTAAAGTTGCTGTAACAGTTTGATGTCTGTTTGGCAGTTTGATGGAGTGAGAAATTCTCAAAATTACCTAACCAGACATGTTTTTTTGCCAAGTTTGCCAAGAAATAAGTGCAACTCCAAGTTAATCTTTTAAATCAACCAACTACATCCCTTCATGTTGCCTCAAATATCTGAACCTCTCTCTTTGGGACAAAAGGTCTTAAATTTACAGATTTGAGATTTCCACTTTGTGGAGTGCATACCAATAACTACCAGTATGGGAAGAAATGGTTACAGAAATGTCCATGTGCTTACTGAGGAAGGGTAGGCAAAACGCTTCATTGATGTAATTTTTAATTTTTGTTTTTCCTAAAATCACCACACATAAACTTGAAAAATTGAAAATAATAAATTTAAACAGATGCATTCCATAATAAAAAATGCGAAGGTAAAATACACCCAAAAACGTTTAAAGTGGTCATCCTCTTACATGTATAAAAGATCCTAAAATTGTCCTACTTTTTTCCCTCAATCCTTCCTGGCTTGACAGATGACCCATGGCACATGACTCCAACATGGCTCATCAATGTAGGCCATACGTCATACCACAACCTAGAGACATGAACTGTTTCCCCCTTTAGGGCTCTAGTGAGTATGACGGTTCATATTCCCGCATCCTTGCTTCCAAGTTCCAAGTCATTCCCTAGAGATGCTGCTTGAAGCTTATCGCTGAATCAGTCCGAATTCAATGTTGTGGAAAGTCAAAACTATTCTTCAGAACTGGTTTCCTCAGGCAGGACCTACAGTTATTCTAAGTACATCTTAGGTTATTGTTACTACCGGTATCTGGAAACAATAATTGTACCGGTGGCTTATGATGCTGTTGTAAACTTTTTAAAAACCAAAATGGTTCACTCCAAAACTGGTACCCGGCAAAGTTTCCAATACATTCATATTATTCAGATATGGAGTCGGAGAAGTCAGTGTGTTGTTGTTACAACCTGTGATGCTGGGTCAACAAAAGATAAATAGGCACTTTTTCATGCAATCAAAAAGACATTCAAAACTTTTGCTCACACAAGAGTCGTGGCATACAAAACCCCTAAAAACACCTTGTTGTCAAAACTGTTTTTTGTCTTACTTCATTTCATCAATTTAGCTGGTACCCACCATGATTTTGCACGCATATTGTTTATCCCGAAGTTTTATCCCGCAAGAGAAATTGTCCAATCAAGATGTGCACACGCGCAGTTGGAATACCGAGCTGGCTTATTTCAGACGCTTAACATATTTTTTCCTGTCCTGATATGCCCCTTTATGACTGATCACGTGACGATGATATCATCTTTCAGCAAACATTTCTCTTCTGCACTGCGTGTTTATCACTTAAGACACGAATGGTTTGACATATTGTTCAATGTGCAAATAACATGCAAAAGATGCTTAAAATGTTCGGGTTGCCGGGCAATTGCCAGTTGGTATGACGTTACCAGGCACATCTATACTCCCTGCTATTCCAACTTTAATATTGAGTTCAACACCCTGAAGTGTTTATGCTCAAACCCACCCCACCTCCTCCCCCCTGGCTAACGACACTAGATCGAGCCGCACCATCAGGCAAATTGATCGAATTCCCAGCTTGCCCTCCACAGAAAAGTCAGCCAAATCAACACTTTAATGCCTCAGAAAAACAGTCGGGAATCGTGCAGCTTGGCCAAAGTAGAAATAGTCGGGTAATTTATGACAAATAGATTTTTTTCCTGCGTGTGACTGTGTGCATCTATGAGGTTCGAAAATTCCTTTTCTGAACTTGAATCACTGGTCTTTACAAGTTAGTGTTTTTTCTTTAATTTTTTTGTGTGTACATTCAGTACAAAGAATGGTTCTGTATTTTACATGTACAATGTAAGAACATGCTGGAGCAAGTGTTATTGTTTGTAAATGTTCTCACCACAAAAACACAACCAATATAATTCATTTATACATACATACACGTATACATAAACTTAAACCATGAATTCAGCAAACATTACAATGATACAGTATGATAATTGCATCATTTATGCATAATATAATATGTACAGTGTTTATATTGTTTCTATAATTGATTTCAGGTGTTTTGGTGCTAACTGGTGCCCTTGTGTGTATGGTCTTACCCAGAACGTACTGTACATTGTGTATTTATCATTTCATAAAGCAATTTGGCAAATTGCAAATGAATGTGCATTTCAGTTATGAGAATACATCCCTTTCTCTTTTCTGTACCAAAAACCACACAAATGAATGCTTTTCCCCCAAGCAATGCTAAATAGTAGACTCTGTTTATGACACTGGCAATGCTCTAAAACACATGTAGAACTTTCAACTTATCGCTCGCTTCCGAAGCGCAGAAGCGTTGCCTTTGAGATATCAATCAGTATGTTTACTTGTCGGAGGGGGAGCGAGGAAAAAAAGAAAAGAGAGGATATTATCAAGAAAGGAAAGAAATCAGAGGTGAATCACCCCTGAAGCTGGATAGATGATGGAATGAGTCGGCGAGACCCCTCGAGGTAAATTACCGTGCTGAATAAGTTCCTCCGTAGGGGGAGAACAATGTAGCCAGAATCTAGCTAGGGAGCGAGTGGCTAATGGGGAACAAATTGTGGACTTCCAGGTTTTTTGCCGCAGACTAAAAGATAAGGAAGACATGCGTTAGGGTCATCGTCTGTCATCTGGGAATCAATGACTTCTTCCCCTCAAAAGAAAAGAAAGAAGTCTGGTTTTTTTTCTGAACACAGATGTGCTGGAATGGCACAATAATTAATTAATTAAATCTGGACAGGAATCTGAGGCAATGTTATTTGACATTTCCGGGGAAAATTGAAATCTTTTTGGGTTTTTTTTCTGTTATGTTTTTATTAATGAAACAGGAAATATACTGGATGGTCACCGACAAGTACAACACTCAACTATAAAGACGTTTGTCAGCAAATAACTGAATTAATGAGGGGAAAAATGATTCTCAGATAAAATGACCTGCCAAAAAGACAAACAAATTAACTTGGTGAAGATGACGACAAAAGTAGGAATAAGAATTAGAGTGTCTGGACAATGTTGACCGTGATGAACAAGGAAACCGATAATGAATCACATCAACTGTCTTACCAATTCAGATTACCGAGCAAAATACTGAGAGGTCAACTTGGTAAAAATGGGGGGAAAAGAGTTTTAAAAAAATCTACAGGTACAAAACTGACGGTTGGGGTAGAAGGGGGACTTAGAAATGTTGAATTACGTGCACACTAGGGAGCTGAGCTGTAATCCGAACAAATCGCACACTTCCCGGTGTAGGGATGCCCTGGGGCCCCCTAGGTGTTGTGAAGTTTCCTTGCAGGATGCTGGGAAATTGTTTCCAGTCGGTGTGGGGGAAGTGTTGGCTTTTGGCTTTGTGTGTGTGTTGGGGGGGGGGGGTGGTTTGAGCTCACCTTAGAGCGTTGACCTCGGTGGGACTCAAAGGAAAAAGTGACATGGTTGAAGGCAAGAGGTAGGGCCATGTTAAGGGGGCGTTTGGCTCCATGGGCAACAGGCTTTGCCAGACGGTAGTAAACCTTAACCTTAGCCATTCAGGCGAGGGTTTCCGATACAAACAATCATCTTTTCTGAGCTTGGATTAAGGATTTTTATGAACTTTGGGTTCTAGCTGTTTTGATAAAAGGCAAAAAAAAAAAATAGGAATTATGGTATACCCTTCAAATTTTTTTATTTTGTATGAGTTTTGTAGGAGTAATTCTGATCACGCTGAAAGAACTGATTAGTACCATTGCTAGACTGTATTATATGTAAACAAATACAAATTATCCAAGTTTGTTTCTTAAGTTAAACCGCCAACTTTTGGAACTCAATGACATCTACAGGTACGGTAAAACATTCTAAAAGTTGGAAAGCCTTCTTGTTTGTTGTACATTAACAAGTCCGTATTTACAATGTAAACTGTTCAAGTGTGCATGTGTCACTTCTCTACTTCACCTAAAACTGGGCCCTGAGTCAAATTTGCAGACAAAATTGGGAATTCAATTTTCCCCAAAATGACCACGCATAGAAAGAGCTGGGGAGATAGGATTTGTTGTTGTTGAGGTGAACATTAAGTTTCAGAAACTGTTAAATGAAAAATGGCTGATAAATTATTTTCAAGGAGTATGGACAGTTCTATCTGTAGCCCCTAGCTTTACCCAGAACAGCAATGTATGCAGCGTATCAAACTCACTTATTCGTCAGCAAGAATCAACGCGATAGAAAGAAGTGAGTCCAGACCGCAGAAATAAATTCAATATCAAGTTGTATGCAGTCCGTTGATTTGATTGTGAATTGGGGAAGATCTATTTTTATACTCTTATAGTCATGGTTTTTTTTCCCCCTTCATTTCTGCTTATTTCATTGAGGCCGACTAATTTAACCAGAAATGGCGAGTTGCATTACGGTGATAGAGACTAAGTGAATTTGCACAACGCAAGGTCTGAAGAAATACAATTTTCCTGTTCTTAACATACATGTACATCGCCACGTTGAATTAACTTAATAGAATTTTTTTATTCCGAGGATTGTTGATTAAATCTGACATTGATTATGATCGTGATGTCATGTTTTTTGTGCTGCATGGACAATGTTTCTGCTATATTCCTCTGCGAATTCACTCATTGTGCTTCAGAAATTGCATCTTCATTCCAACTTATCACCATTGATGAAAGTTTTATTCACGTATGGATGTTGAGATAATTTCACTTGAACTTTAACATTTTACTCTGCAGAACGGTGAGTAGGTTTGGTTATTTAGGTTACGTGACATGAAACCTAACACTAAGCATGGATGAATCTTGATTGACATCTGAAAGATTTGTGTATTCTTGAATATGATTTTCAGGTTTTTTTCCCAAATGTATGGTTAGTATTTCCCTTTCTCAGAATCCTGTGAATTCTCATTGTACATGTACAGTGTATGATGTTATCAGACACACATCTTGTGTTTCCCTAAGAAGTCTCAAGTCCTGAACATTGAATGCATGGCATGAGGCTATAGCGCCCTCTTGGGTTTGAATGGGTCCAGTGACTGAGGCTAACTATGATGCTGCTTAATGCTGTGAATCAGTCTTTAAGAATATTGGAAATATTGGAAATATGGGATTATAAAAACAAGGCTTTTAGTGAACTGCAGTCTTTGTGTATTAGAGTAAAATTGGAGTAAACGGTTCAGTTGGCTAGATCTGGTCATTGCCAGTGCAGTCTACTGGGAAATTAAGGCAGTGATGGACATGTGCATAATGCCATGCCCTGACTACTGGTTGAAAACTGGCTCATAAAAAAATCCTGTCAGCGTTGGGCTTATAATGCCAGACCTAATGTTGATGGCTACTGGTGATCATGCTTGACAAATTGATAACACAAGTGTGCCAGATCCACTGGTTTCTGACCAAGATCAGGTGCAAGAACATGTAGTGCATGCACATGTACATGTAGGACACACTTTGATGAACTCTAAGAGTGTCTAAACTGTGAGATGCTACTTGTAATTTTTGTTTTTAACATCTTAGGTCTAATTACATAACAGGTGGTTGATTTTTAATTCTATGTTTTTAAAGTGTGACATTTTTCTCGTCCCTGTTGTGCTTTGTAATTCGCCATTCAAGTATCATTAAAAATGACTTCAAATGATTGTTTTTAATTTGTAGAGTAGGTAGTTTGCTATTCACAATCACTCTTGGAGGATGACTGCTTTAGGGAGTGCGTCAGAATGATACAATCTTAGATGTCAGATGTAACAGGGACAGGAACAAAGGGGACCCCAAATGTACAGAATGACCCATACATGTATCACTATGTAAAATGCTTCCCAAACCTTTGGTGTTGTTCAGTCTCAGTTGTCAAATATATCTTTTTTTTCGGTGGAAAATTGCTATAATTTTGTTTTAAAACTTAATTGGATTGATGTCTAGTGTCCAGCGTTTGTTTGTTTATTTTTTTGCCGGCTTTTATTGGATATCATTAAGACAGAACAGCAATAAAGTCTAACTCCAGTAGGGTTTGTTGTCCAAAATATTTAATCCTTTTTCCTTTGTTGTTTCAAAGACCAAAAATTAATTACAAATAGCTATCACAACCATTCGGTGACCTTTGTTGTTGTTGTTGGTGTTTTTTTTTGGGGGTGGGGGGAGGTGAAAAACAGGCTACCATGTTGGGATTTGAACCCAGTACCTTCTTTTGGTTGTGCAGCCCGTTCACTAAGACTGTGGTCGTAAATCGATTTCTCTGAATCCCGTGAGTTTCTTGTACATGTACTGGTACATGATATTGTTCCTTTAAAAAAATTTCACCAACATTTCCAAGCATGGACAAAGTGTATAACTCCTATATAGGTCAAATTCCCTAAATATGTCCATACATGCATGGTATAAATTATTCCCAATGTCAAAAGCATTTCAGCTCAGTCTGTCTGACTGTCTCCTAGATGTTTTGTTCTTCAGTCCCACCCCAATTAATTAACATCCTTTATCCTGGGAATGAACGTAAAGTGACAGCAAGGTAAGATAAAGAACACGAACCGTGGCTCCGCTAACACACCCCGCGGACATGACATGCGTCATTTTAGCCGAGAGTCTCCCTGATCGGTGTAACCTAGATTCTATAAAGGGGTTATGGTCATAGAGCCAGCGCCATTGAAGGGAGGAGTATGGATAGCAGCGATCAATAGGATCTGAATAATGGGTCAGTGGAAAATAACCAAACAAGTTGCTGTACGGTCTTGTTATGAGAACCATTGGTTGACTCGGATTAGGTGACACACATACATATGATATCTATTATCAATAGAGAATGGATAGTAGTGTACAGATGGATTATGTCCAATTTCTTGTGGTACAAACAATAGTTTTCATGTTAATTGTTGCAATTTTTCTTTTCTTGAAGGGATGGGCTAGTCATGTGTCTTTCCTTTTGTGAAAACAATGAAGAATTAGTAGGTCTATACATGTACCATACTTGTTCATGCATGATCAGATCCCATACATCAAAGACACAATATGTCAGTTTGAGTTCATCTTTCCCCAAAGCCTCCCTTGTTTTGTTTGTCAGGAACTTCATGTAGACTTCTTAAACTGACACGTACCAAGAACTATTCTCATTTATAATTATTGTACCTGCATGGTACCGTACGGTAGGCAGTACGGGAAGGGGTCTCATTGTCATGTTTGCAACATTTTGAAAAACATGTTAAATTTGAGCCACATGCCATTTAGGGGCATGTTTAGCTGGATTGTGACAATATGTATTTGTTATTCTGTTTATAACTTCATTTTGCTTACAATTTTACTTTATTCATTATGCTTACCGGTACTTTCGTCTGGCAGTTCGTGACTCAAGTTTTACATGGTCTAACTGTCTGAGTCTGCTGTCCACACAAAGAGAAATGAAAGTGGTATTTTTAAAACTTCATTTGAAAAGTGGGTTTGTGCCAATAAGCAAATGTTGAATAAGTGGTTTTGCACGCCAATGCCACGCCGCATGTTACTGGGCAGAGTATGTACAGGTTATAATCACCGTCAATCGTAGCAGCGTTGGGCTCGACATGACACAATCTCGATCCATTCTCCGTCTCAGTCATGACCCAGGCTTCAACCCTGACTCACCCCCAAATAAATATAAAGAAGGGGAGAGTAAAAGACAAGATCAATAGAGGATCGGGAGGAATGGTACGGTCCCACGATTAGTGGAAATGTTTTCTCTATACCTTTTACTCGTAGTTACTTAAATATGGAATTTGATATGTAGGTTAATGATAACACAAAAAAAAGAATCACATGTGACCTGATTCTTATTTTCAAATTTTATGTGATGGTCAAGCCTTGATAGAGTGCTTTATCAGGAACAAAACTGCCTCATGTCATGAAATTATAATAAGGTGGAGTTCCCCTCCCCCCCCCAAAAAAAAGAAATTAAAATTAATAATTTCATTTGATTTTAATGTGACATAATTTGACATCTGCTATTTTTCAAATACATGTAATTAGGATTGAATCAATTTGTATTAAATACTGCATGTTGCAGTTGACATGTATTCTTACATGTATGTCCACAAATTGTTTGATATTAAAAACTCATACTTTAGCCATAGATATTTGAAATGATATTTAGGCAACGAGAATATTTGTAAATTTTACTTGCAAAGGTAAACAAAACTTCACCAATGGTCTATTTTTTGGGGGTCAAACCTCTTGGCATCTGAGCCATGAGTTTCATTGCTCTTCTAAGCCCAAACGTATAGAGCTTCTGTCAATGTTCTAGGAGACCATAAGCCAAAACAACAGCCCCCCTCCCCCCCCCAAAAAAAAACCACTCAATTTTGAAGCAGTTATAGTGACGCAGCAATAGAAACCAACATATGAATAAATTTGTTGGTTGATGTGTCATTCGATACATTCAAGGTCTGCTAAAGACCTTTTCTGCTTAAGTTATCACAATTCTTTTTGGATAGTCGTAAAAGTATCTCCATGGATCACAATTTTTTTTGATAGTCGTAAAAGTATCTGCGTGGTGTGAGCTAAATATATACCGGTACACGTAATGGTGAGCTTCAATTGGATCTGTTGGCCCTGAAATTGCATCGTTTCTATCCTCTTGCTTCAAGTAATATGCCCTCATATCATCAAAACAAATTTGCATAACGGCTGAAATAAACCTTAATAAATTTGCCCATTGTTTTTGTTCTCTTTTTTTTCTGCAGGTATGTATGTCAATGCAACTTGCTATTATTGAAAGCACAATTTGTTTGGCATCATCATACTCAAGCTAAATTGACACTGTTCACAGTTTATCCGTTTATTCTACACACCAACCAAGGTAAGTCTTATTTTCTGTTGCTGAATGTAAAGAAAATTTGAGATTATTGTAATCTTAATGTAATAAATTGGTTATATCAAGCTCATTTTATTCCTGAATTTCTTCTCAGTGCTCCTGAAATAAAGATTGAAGAACACGTGCTGTAATACATACATGTACATACATTCATGCATCGGCAATTTTCTTGTCATGACAATTTTTCTTGTGACATGGATTCGGTTTGTCTCTGCATGTGAGCTCTGAATTTTATAGAAAACACAATCTGGCTGTCATATTTAGCCCGTAAAATTAAGAAAGAGGAAATATATATGGACTGTTTGCATCGAAATGGACAAGGTACATTTGTACATGTACATGTACTTCAACTTGTTCAGTGGTACCAAGATATAAAATCCAGAATGTGCATAGAGTTGTCAAGTTTAATCAAGTCCATAACTTTCTCTAAGGAACTCACAAGTTTGATTGTGGTAAAACTTTTTTCAATGAAATCAAGTCATTGAGAACAAGAAATCATAACTCCAATCATTCATGAGACATTTCCTGTGGAAATAAGCATTAAGATTATTCCACATTCTCAAAGTTCTCATTAATCAGAATTGAACAAAACAAGTTGTAATCTGACAGAAACTATGACTTTTGGAAACAAGTCCGATGATTTGACCATAACTTTGGTCTCTTTTTTTCCATACTGAGTTACCTAAGTGTAGAATGATGAACACATGTTTATAGAGTGTGTTTTTTGGGGGGGGGGGGGCTGAAATTTTAAATTCTTTTTGAGTGTTTTCATAATTCTTATTCTAAGGATTCAAGATTTTATAATTTTTTTGTATATAACTAAATTTGGACGCAACTATTTTTGTGAAAATCTCAGCATTTTTGTTGTAATTCTTACAATGTTACTGGGTGACTTGAATGGTGGACAGGGGTGGAGATGTTTTTTTATAAATAAAAAAAATAAAAAAATAGGGTTTTTTTGTTGAGATTTTTAGATTGTTTCATTTAATTCAGATTTATTTGATTTTTTTAACTTTCAAAAAATTGATTTGTCTCAAAATGTGTCTGAATCTTCCCTCACACCCTTACAACCATCAGGTTCCTATAATATCCATCATCCACAAAACTCAATGCACTATTCAGAAATTTCCAGACAAAAAAATCCCAATTTAACATTGATAAATGCCTTTGAAAAAAATGGCTGAAGACGGTCGAGATACGTTATGTGTGGATATGAATGAAAAATGTGTTAGTTGTACCAAAAATATGTACGGTATGGTATACCAAGAACTGTGAGCACAGTTCTTCCTGAGCATGTGTATTTCATAAAAATGCTTCTAATTTCAAAACGACAGCACTGCTCCTTGTGTAACCATGGGCGTAGCGAGGGGGGGGGGGGGAAAGGGGGGCACTTGCCCCCCCTGGAAAAACAAAAAAAAAAACCAAAAAAAACCCACAAAAAAAAAAAAAAAAAAAAAAAAAAAAAAAAAAGAAAAAAAGAGAAAGAAAGACAAAGTGGTTAAATTTAATGAGGTGGGGGGTCTGTCCCCCTCCCCTCTGAAAATGATAGATGTAATGAAATATTTTGATTTTTTTTTTTTTTTTTGTTTCTTTTTCAAAAAATCTCTGCGACGCCTGTGGTGTAACTTATAGAAAGAATGTTTGTTTGATTGATGGTCCTTCATACAAGGTGGAGAACATTATACATTATGCATGATGAAATCAGGCCTTGCACCTTTCAAGGTATTACATAAGTCTAAATCTAAATTGTAGTGAGAAAAGTTAGTAATGCAGTCTATCAATTGGGACTTTACACCTTTAGATGGTTTAGGTACATTTTGTAAGCCGACACCAGCAAAGTTGATTCATATTATAACTGTAAACAGATCAAGGAATGATTAAAGCAAACATGAGTGTGCTGACTGAACAATTCATTGATGTTCTACAAGAAATTCAAATTCAAACTTTGAGGAAAAACATTTAGACTTGGATCTTGACTATAATCAAACCAATGATTTGGGGTAATTGTGGGCAAAACCTACATGTTGAGTTGACGCTGATGAAGAACATGTAGGCGTGTTTGAATGTGTTAAGAGCATCTTACACTTTGTAATTACATGTAAGTGGAATCAGTTGACTTGCATATTGAAATGACCTTATTAACACTTTTTTTGCCAAATTTTTTTTTTTTTACCAAAAAAAGTGATTGAAATCAGCCAACTCTGATGGTCGAGTTATCTTTTTGCAATGATCAGTCCACTGGCGATTTTACAACAATAGACAAGGTTTACTTTAATTATCCATGTGTTGCTGAAACAGATGTACATGTACATTGTACATGGACCGTAGTTATGCATCATTTACTTGCCCCAGTTCCACAGTGGGACTTATCCACAGTGGAAAGTCTCCAGACTTGTCATGTGTTACTTTATACACTTGTGTCACCGATACCTTATCAATGGAAATTACACCTGCAGACTATAAGTCAACGGTATAAGCAATTTGTTGTTAAATGTTGTAAGCTGACACTGTCACTTTAAACCAGATTGAAAACAAAATTAAAAAAAATAATTACATGAGTCTCGTAAATCAAGTTTTAAATAGTCCCCCCTGCCTTAACTATTTCCCCGACACTGTCACAACCTGTACGCGCACATGTCGTTGCATACATTTACAATCAGTGTGTACACAAGCGCAGCGATCGCAAAACAATCCCTCACCAACCCGGTGAAAGGAAAATGTAGGTCTGGGTAACCACTCGCTTAACAACCCACAACGACCACCAATCAGCCGTTGTCATTGGCTCTCCACCCCTCTCTCAACCCCAACACCTCCGGTGTGAACGTGATTGATGGCTGATCATTAACTGAACTCCAAGAACTTCTGGAAAGCACTCAGATGCTAATAATTAACCTTGCAGCTGCCCCCCCCCCTTTCCTAGTCTCGCCGGAATTTGTCTTCCATCTGTGGTTGATAGTGGCATTGCAGTCAGGTGGTTTGTTGCCCAATTCAGTATCAATCCATGAGAAAATGATCGCACGATAGCCTATTAACGAACTAACGCAGTACTGCATTTATGTCGCTGCATATTATCAGCCATTCCGTTTGTTTTTATTGTATAATGTGAGATTGTGTTTCTAAAAAGCAACAATATTCTCTTCGTTAGATGAACATTTGTAACCTTACACATAGGCAATTCATGCTTGGTGAGAAAATGACCTTAAGTGTGCGTTTTTTGACATGATAGCAAGTTTTCATGCTGCTTATTCACATAAGTTCATCACGTCAATGTGGTTCGTTGCAATTTTTTTGTCATGTCCAATTTGTTTGCATTCGCATTGATGTGAATGGTGAACCACCCCAAGCAAATGGGCCTCACTAAAGCAGGGAATATATTTTGTCCCTTTTAATTGGAAAAAAATGTGTCTTTATAGAACCCTGTTATTAATAATTAATAACAAAGCTACCTGTGCATACATGTATACCTGTACAATTCTTGGTGACTGCTTCAAATTGCAAGTTAAAAACAAACAAACAGTTTTTCATTGGGCTCCATGTAACTTTCCCTAAGCATTCTGGTTGGCATCATGGGTTACACCTGATGCATTTTAACCATGGAATGTTCTCTAATCCCCTACACCAACACCACACTGTCCAACTCCCCCACAGGTGTTAATGTTCTGCATATCAATGTTCTGCACATTCTACAAACCGCTTCACATTTTTAACACATCGCATTTGTGGATGCATCTCAAGTCGTGTTTCCATGCCCCAGTAGCTTCAGTATGACACGCAGTAACCGTTCAACTGCAAGCATGGCCACATTAGCGCTCCCCCGTCACCTTGGCGTGACACCATCCCGGCGAATCAAGGTCCTTAAAATGCACATAAATTAGCCCCGGGGCCGGCTAATCTGCGAACAAGTGTGATTAGTATGCGCATAATGATGAGACATTTCCCGGGCTAATGATGTTTGCCAACATTTATCGGGTACGGTGTGTTGGGTTATGAGCGTTTGGTGTGATTGCCCTCGCCAGAGCGTAGGTGTCATGAGGTGTCAAACGAGGACAGAAAAAATAGAGGAATTGCAGTTATGATCTACTTTTCAGCATGTTTTGTCCAACATTGTGGAAATTTGTTTTTCTCTGTAGATATATAGTTGCCATGTTGTGTACTATTAAAGTAACTTTTAAAGTAAAATGGAAGGCCCCCCCCACACTCCCCCCAACCCCCACAAAAAAACACACAACAAGAACCATTGAATGTAATGACAGCTGTGCAGACAGAGATTTGTTTAGTAGTGGAAGGCACCAGTATCATAAATGGAGACTTTTTAACCATCAGGTCACAGAGAGTGTATGTTTTTTATGGTCTCAATTTTGTTGAGGGGAGGAGGGGTATAGGGGGCACTCTGGATATTAGGGAGTAAAACACATCCCCTCTCAAAATATCATCATACAAGGATCTCTGAGCCAGAATTGGCTTTATGCCACTTCTGCATAATTTAACACACAAACAAATAAATAAATAAAAAATGGTGAATGATAACTATACATCCGGAAAGATTTCCATTAGCATATCATCGCCAATCTTCTGTACATTCCTACATGTCCTTCATCTCATATGACTGACATTTGTTGATAAACACATGGCCTGTATGTCTTGGCCTCTTGCAATCCAAGAGCAAGCTAAGACCTTACCAAATGAATCCATCCTCCCCCAGCGATTAATGATGAAGAGTGGAAGAGTTCAGTCAATGTTATTATTTCTGGTTAACTGTTAAAGGTGTATGTACATGTACCTTGGGGATATACCTTGAGGGGTTACTTCCTGGACGGAAACAAATGGGATTCTTTTTAATATCAATAGGGTTTTATTACTCAAAGTGGTTTCCCTTTTCATTCTTCAAATGATAAAAAAGTCCCGTTTAAAAGAAATGCCAAACTAGCACATTCCTTTAAGATTTCCGAATGGCCATTTACACCGAGCAACCTGTGACAAGCGTTGCAATATTGTTCCAAATTTTGAGGATCATGTGTGCCCAGGACAGTATACATTTACTGCCAAAAAATGCCGGCATCATGCATGCGGTTTACTTGTGCACCACATTTTGGAATTCAACTGTTGATTCCAAAAAGTTCACGGGTCCTGGCCGTATGTATTGTATTACTCCCTTGTAAAATGCATGAATGGTAACATGTATGCTGGAGTAATGGTCTCGGTCATCTACAAGGTACCGGTAACAATATAAAATACGGGTAAAAAAGTCTGCACCATACCCGTTTTCTGCATCTGTAGTGTGCTTGGATTCGTTTGGAAAAAAATACAGTATTTGTAGTTTAGTGCTTATTATCGACCAGGGTAGGCCCCTCTTCCTCCCAACCATCAGAGTTGCTCAAAATTGTGAGGGGAAAAACATGTTAACCCAGTATTGAATATTGAATTGATTGCATGTACCGGTATTTGTGTCAATTTTTGGTGGGTAACCACTAACCACTTCGCAGGTGAACTGCTCAAAAAACAAATTGGTATTACTTGGGCCGAAGCCTGGTTCCCCACAAAAGGGGTGTTGTGTATCATGCACTCTCCACAATAACCATTGTTGGGTACCGTACGCTCGCCAACAGAGGGAGACGTAGTTCGTAGAGTGGATATTGAATCCACCCATGAAATCCAACGGGAAAAAAAGAAGCACCACAGATGGTTTCAGTATTAAGGAGTCAATGATATGGAGTCGTTGACCATATGGTTATTATATATACCGTATGGATGGACTTCATTTGATATGTGTCATCATATGGGACAGTCCACCCAGTCAGTCACTGTGAACTCTCGGTGTTTGAACGGAAACACGTTCCAGACCGCAACAATGCAGGCATTGTCACGGTAAAATTAGAACTGCATGTACTTAGTCCAAAGTCATTTCCGTATTTGTGAATCGTTCAAGATTAGGAAAGTGGTCATGTATTGATCCAAACTCGTGTTTTGACAAAAAGTGAAAATTGTGGCATGTTTAATTGCACTCTTTGTGACAAAGTCTGAACAAAGTGAAAAGATTTTCACCCATTTTAGTTCGGCACTCTAGAGTTACAGGTTTTTGCTTTAGAAAAATAAGTTAAAGAGGCTTAGGCCAAAAAAAATAGTAAGTCCAAAATGTTCCGCGGTAGCTCCAACAGCGCCCTCTACTTCCGCACCTCAATTTTTTTTACCAAAGAGCACCAAGGAATGGGAAATTGCACCAAGGCAAATGATCGAAAGCACGAAGGCAAATTATGGAGGACACCAATGTACATGAGGACACCAAAAAAGCAAAATAGTACCCACCTTGTCTGTACAATCCAAGCTCGAAGAAAAAAAGAAAAAAAAGCCGCGTGGCCGCGTCAATTCCGGAACTTTGGTCTGACCAGAGACCGAATATTTTTTTTTTTTGCCTTACATGTAAATCAACCCGTAAACAGGCAAATTTATGCATTAATTGACCTATCGCGGTAGAATCATTTTAGAATCACATCAACGCAGCATGTGAATTATTGTCCAATTACGTGATATACAAACGGAGGTGGAACGTGCAAAATCTGAAACAAACAAAATTTAGTGTACAAAAACTCCATAGGGTTGTCTAAAGAAGCGTGGCTAACTCGCAAACTCCACTGACTGAAAGCTTTGTTTTAATTCGTAACAACTGCCCAGGTGCTCGTTTGCGTGTAGTTCCCATATATTTTCAAATGAACTTAGTACTGTGTATGAGTTTCCCTCTTGTGAGTCTTTGTCATTTTGTCACAGCTTGGTACCAGAAGAATATGATGGGCATCATTTTCAATTCGTGTTCATTTCAATTATTTTGTTTAGGCATATTGCTCAGATTCATTGGGATTGAGGTAATTATTTCCTTGAAGTATAACACATTTCTTGGGTGCAAATACAATGGCCTCTGTTCTGTTAAGACAAGCATAGGGTATTAGTAATTTTGATCCAACATAAAAAAAAACCCCAGAGCAATTGGTAATCACTCTGGAGGTTCTTGGTCAGATTTTATGGGCACCCATGATATATCTGAAGTGCTGTCATTTAGAACGTTGATCGCAGCTGCTGTCAGAAGCTCTCATTAACTGTCAAAACCTCTCATAAATTCAAGCGATGATAAAATTGCTACCACAAACCAACCAGTGTATAAATCCTCCATTAGCCATTAAATATGATGAACTGTAAACTAGGCCAAAGGGTCAGTCATTTCTAGGTTTTTTTTGTTCCTGCCAGTAAAACAGTTTCTCTACCCCCCCCCCCCCCCCAGTGAATCGACCACCCTGTGCAAATTTGCCCAAGACAATTCAGGCAATATATGACAAGTTAATGATTGATTGTGGTTGGTCGTTGGTGTCAGTTGAGAGGTCCCTGGTTTCTGTGCGCATGGAGAGACTGAGGCGGTTACAGCTCCTGGCTTGGCTGGGCTTGAGGAGAGTTGAATCTAACCAGAGCGAGTCCATCAAACGTCCATGCTCCGTTGCCGTACCACCGCTAATGATCTGCATCAGAGTCTAGCACACGGGATAAAAAGCATTAACTACTCAGACAACTGCCAAGGAAAAAAAATTGTTTAAAGGTCCAGGGATTTTCCATGGCAGGGCGATCAGTCACACAGAAATTATCATATTGCTCATGAAGTTATCTCTGGTTTCAATATCAATTCGCTGGCCAAATCAATTTTTGGGGCTAGTTTAATTTGAGGGAAAGTGTTTTTCGCTCCGTATATCATCCCACGTTTTACTTGAAATAAAAAAAAATAAAAAATTTAGGTCAAGTCTGGTCTAGTCCGGAACAGGAACTACGGTGAATTTAATGAGGTGACTTTGTTATTGTAACCCTTCACAGGCTGATGTGAATTTTTTACAGGATGTCATTTGAGCATGCAAGCTTGTTAGTGAAGCTTTCAAACATTGCAGATTAGTTCAAATTAAATCTGTCTGCATAACTCCTGTGGCTAAATTTAGTATAAGGATTGTACATGCACATGACTTTTGTATAGACCACGTCGAATGTGATGTCATACCGACAGGCGACTCTAATATGTTAAGCATGTTATTTGCATTAAGCAGTTGACGTCAACGCTTTTAAACCACTCATATTTCATTTCAAGAGATATACATGCCGTGCAGAAGAGAACCGTTTGCTGGAAGTTGGCACCACGGGACCACAACATCCAATTTGTAAACAAATATCACATGGTCTACAGAGACTGATTTCAGTTAAACTGAAATGTACATACAGGCCTACAGGTGTTCATTGCTTTGAGAATTCTTGCAAACAAACAAATATATTATTCAGTGGTAAACATGGTTTTTGTTGTCACAATATCATTTCACTTATCACAGTGAAAATGTGCTGGTTCTCCATTGGAACCTTTTCTGTTATTTGAGTGAACATTATTTCATTAAATTTACACAAAATCAAGTTTGTATCAATTTCACTGCCGATACTGTTCAGAGTACATAAAAATTAACTGCAAAACATGCAAGATTTGGAGCCTGTTCTGTTGTGTAGACAATCTGTCTTATTTACTTGATACTTAAGACTGGTTCCATCTACTCTGTTAATTGACAAAATGGCAATATGTCATGACAGCTTTTCTTGTTGTAGCTCAGACCCTGCCACTCAGTGTGAAATTCATCAAAACTGTGTGAAACTTGCTCACCAGCCTGGAATATCTATCGAAAAGGAAGTGCCCCCTCTTGTGTTCATTCTTAGTTAGTCTACCTGTAATGCCTTCAACCCAAAACGGCCTTGCATTGAACGGTTAGTGTACAGCGGCTGCTGTTCTGCAGATATGCCAAGGGGCATTATTATAAATTCCAGGATTCAATTTTGATGTTTTGTAATTTGAAGTTCAGCGGCCCAGATGTTTACACGTCTGACATTTGTTGATGTGTTTTGATTATCGCGTTGCAGCAGGCCAGATGTTTTAGGTAGTTGACATTTTATTTGAGATAAAAGAAGCACCAAAATCAATCATAAAAGCAGCACAGAGATAAATGGCTGAAATGCAAATTTAATTTACAGGAAATTATCTCACCTTATTGATAGATATTTAGACAAGGCATAATTTTCACAGAACATTACATGTATATTGACGTTCTAGTTTCTTTGTTCTTTTGCTTTGTGACAGAACCCCTCGACCCAGCCTTTCATCTTATCAAAACAACTAATCCAACTCTGTTATACACAGATCAAATTCTTTTAGATTTTATTGGTAAAAGCTGGAAAAAAGGACCTTGACTTCTATTGATTCACATTTGACTGGATTCTGTTAGACTCAGTTGGCTTCACATTTTGCCATTTTTGGATTTTTTTAGACTCAGTTGGCTTCACATTTTGCAATTCTTGGTTCCTGCAGATTTGACTCAGTTGGCTTCACATTTTGCCATTTTTGGATCCATTTAGACTCACTTTGCTTCACATTTTGCAATTGTTGGATTCTGTTTGACTTAGTTGGCTTCACATTTTGCAATTGTTGGATTTTGTTTGACTCAGTTGGCTGCACATTTTGCCATTTTTGGATTCCTTTAGACTCAGTTGGCTTCACATTTTGCCATTTTTGGATCCATTTAGACTCAGTTGGCTTCACATTTTGCAATTGTTGGATTCTGTTTGACTTAGTTGGCTTCACATTTTGCAATTGTTGGATTCTGTTTGACTCAGTTGGCTGCACATTTTGCCGTTGTTGGATTCTTTTAGACTCAGTTGACTTCACATTTTGCAATTGTCGGATTCTGTTGGACTCAGTTGGCTTCACATTTTGCAATTGTTGGATTCTGTTGGACTCAGTTGGCTTCACATTTTGCCGTTGTTGGATTCTTTTAGACTCAGTTGGCTTCACATTTTGCAATTGTTGGATTCTGTTTGACTCAGTTTGCTTCACATATTGCAATTGTTGGATTCTTTTAGACTCAGTTGGCTTCACATTTTGCAATTGTTGGATTCTGTTTGACTCAGTTGGCTTCACATTTTGCCATTTTTGGATTCTGTTTGACTCAGTTGGCTGCACATTTTGCAATTGTTGGTTCCTGTTTGACTCAGTTGGCTTCACATTTTGCCATTTTTGGATTCTGTTTGACTCAGTTGGCTTCACATTTTGCCGTTGTTGGATTCTGTTGGATTCAGCCGGATCCCAAGAGAACTGTGAGGAGGAGGTACTTATGACTAAAAATGAAAAACCAGTTTTATATATTTCCCATACTTGAACTTCTTTCCTGGTTCTGATTTTGCTGGACGTGTCTCACATTGGCTACAACTGACACTATAGACTGATTGATTAAATGTACATGATCAACTTTTTTGTTACCGAGGAAGGTGGTTTATTAAAAAAAACTCCATCTGACCAGTGGAGTAATTTTCATACTACTGAGTGAAAAAAATCAAAATTTTCTTTTTCGAAATAATGTCTTAGAATATTGTAACTTTTTGTTTGCTGCTGAAGGTCTTCCGTCACTGAACAATTCGACTTGGACTCTTGCCCCCCCCCCCCCTCCCTTTCAAAAAATCGTGGACTAAAAGACCTCAGCCACACCCCCCCCCCAACCATAGTATAATATCTGGATCCTTAGATGTACAGATTCGCTGGATTTGGTAAGTGTATCTCTTCTTCCCAGCTGAAAAGTGGTCAAATTTGCTATTTTCCACTTTCCATTAATCATTTTTCAATAGGGTTATAAATAAGGTCCATCACAAGGGGAGTTTTTTTTGGGGGGGGGGGGGTGAGCGGTGAGATCCTATCCAGGCAATAGCTGACAAGGAACAGACTGAGGTTATCTTGGCTCATCACAGACTCAAAGAGGCAAAGAGATGAGATGCCATGATTGTCTTCTCCCCGTCATCTCGGCCAGCATCTTCAAGTCCCTGTCTTACTAGAGGAGATCTACTTGTAAAATACCCAGGCAATCTTCAGTGAGTTCTTGGCTTTCTTGATGATACTCGACTTTCTAGGGGCACATCTTAAAGCAAGGATGTATCCATTATTTGGGTAACGAGAATAATCTGGGATAGTGATTGCGTTCCCAATAGGCAGACCAATCCATCAGTCAACTTACGTATGTCAGGCAACATTTTGAAACATTTTGAGAAGGGTTAATTGAAAACAGGTGTTGTAGTACAAGTTAGGTGCATGACTCTCTGATATATGAGGTAATGATATCCTGCTCCAGGTGTTTTTATAATTTTGTCATGAATGCACATTTTCATTGAATAAATGTAAGTCTCACTGGAATTACTGAATTAATTAGCATTTTGCAATATGTACCGAGTATGACAAATGAATTGCAAATGACAAATCTGCAAGTGGAACACTTGCATAAATTCATCACACAAACATGTAGGGACTAAACTTAAGTGTCTGTCAAAGGCAGCAGTGTTACATGTATGTAGGTTTTCCTATAGGTTATAGGTCATCTTATAGGTCATAGGTCAACTGAGGGTCACATGTCAAACTGAAACTAGGCCAACATATAGATCATAGGTTGACCTAGGTCATGGGTCATTTGCAGGTCATAGATCAAGCTGTATGTTTACCTAGATCCACCATATTTCATATCTGTTCTTCAATGTTACCAGTTTATTGGCAGTCCTTGCTGTATATCTAGCTACCACACCTTTTCCATTTCCAATTATTCGCTTTTAATATATCGACTGCCGGCAGTGAGGGTGATCAAGTTGCAAAAGATGAAAAAACACGGAGAGCTCGAAATCTGGGTCGACTCATTAACAGCACCTGCAACGCGTAATGATTTTCGCAGGGATGGAGATCCAAACTGTTTTGATACGTGGGTTTTTTTCCCCAGCAGATTTTTTTGTCTGGTAAAGAGTCACGTGTGGCTCATCAATCTGTAGCTTGATATGATGGAGGCCTGGTTGCAGTTGATATAAAACAAAGCGGGGAGGGGGGGGGGGATTCTTTAGGAGGCATGTCCTCATGTAGCTGTGGGCCAGACAACGACTCAAGTTGATTGTTGACTGTGTGGTTTATTCCCCACCCTTACTCCCCAGTGACCTGGCTTTAAAATGAATGGTGTCTTGATTCAGGTTTCAGACAGAGGATAAATAAACAAACAAACAAACACCCCCCCCCAAAAAAAAAAACCCAACAAATGCAAATGATCTTGTTATTGATGTCACATCTACTTAAAGACTAATTCAGTGACAGCCATTTCTCAGGTGGCACTGGGCTCGCACAAGTCGCGCTCAGGTAATACGCAACGCACGCACTCTGGGTCTTTTCCACCAATAGTGTTATCACAATGCAAGCGCCTTGTCTTTAAGAATGCGTGTGACGTGCGCACGAACGTGGCACCACCTCAAAAATGGCGTGTAATTTTGTTCACCGGATTACACTATAAGATAACTCACCGGTTTATTAAATATTTGTTTTTAATCTCCCAAAGTTTCTCTTATTAACCCTAACCCACCTCCTCTCCAAAAATCCCTGGGCGTTTTTGGGAGATTTAGAGAGGATTGAGGATGAATGGATTGATGAATCAATGAGGGATTGAGAGGATTGATGATGAATGGTGATTGCACATGAGGATTTTTTTGGATTGAGAGGATGAATGGTGAATGAAGCACAAGAGGATTTTTGGAGGATTGAGGATGAATTGCATTTTGGGGGACTGACTGATGATTTTTTTTGATTGATTTTTGGTTGGTTATCTTCATTTTAGACACGAGTGCAAAGTTTTGGAGGGAGGAGATTTTGGAGGATTGAGGATGGAATGATTTTGGGCAGGAGGCACTGACATTTTTGAAAAATTAAATTTGAGTGAAAAAAAAAAAATTTTGGAGGATTGAGGATGGTTGTAAGCAACAAGGGCCTAAGGGGTTAGGGTTAAGATTCTTTGTTTCAAAGGTTAATCAAATAAAGAAAGCTTCCAAGGTTGTTTAGGTTTAACATAATCCCATCTTCTAGCACGGTAACAAACAGACTTATCTTTTGTTGTTCTATTGTTTTGGTCATTGTAAGAGTAATTCAATATGACATGTCTCTCTATTCTAGGTTGTACACGTACATGTGTGTTTGTTCCACAATGGTGATTACATGTTTGGTCAAATAATGGTAATTTAGGAGATTAAAAAAAAAAACACCGCTGCAGAAGGAAGCTGTTTCCACTGAAATGTAAGCATTTTGGGTCTGTCAAATATTTCATTAGTTAACTGATAATGTAATCTTCAAAACATACTCTCTTAAAGTTAAGATATTAGTAGAGCAGTTTGGTAATATGAAACATATATAAAACACTGAACATTTTTAAATGCAAATTACTGGGAATTGTGGATGGTAAATTTGTTCCCTTCGTCTGAAAAGGGATGTAAAAAGGGGAAACATGGCTCAAATGCAAAAGTCATGTTTTAGGTTGTATTTCTCTGGCCTCCTGTGTGATCGTCAATTGAATTATGCCTCGGTCTGGTCTCTATAAATGGCTACGGAGAGAAAAGGGAAGCGGAGTAAGTTAATTTATGCCAACAACTCATCCTCACCTGTCTATAATTGCATTGCCCATCAAACGAACAGGGAAAGAACAAGACAATTTGAGAAAGTGGCCTCTTTTGATTTGAGCGAAACTAGACAGTCGATGACCCAAAAATACATCTTATATTGGTCAATTTATATTTGCCATTGTCTGTCAAATAAGATTGTGTTTGAAGAGATGCGGTGATTGTCTGCACGCATCCCCGTCACTTACCAACCCTTCCGTGACAGAGATAAAAATGATGGAATGCAAAGAAGGGAGGAAAAAAGAAGAAAGAAGAACGAGTAGGGAAGAGATAGTAGTATGAAGAAAGCAGATATTTTCTGATGTTTGTCAACTGGGCCTGGGTCTGTTTGGCGGGAACTCGAAATATTGATGATTGCTTTTCGAGATTTTGGTCAATGTATGCGGGCAAACATTGCGAAGGCTGGGGTGGAGGCAAACCAGAGATGCAGAGGGGAAACGTTTGTGTATTTGTCACTCAGTGAGGGCGAGACTAGAATCTGGGGGCGATAATAAGAACGGCAGCCATTGGAGGGAAAAATGTTGTGAGTTTATGAAGGAAGGGAAGGCACGCCATGTTTACCGTGTTATTAGTGGTTGGGGATTGTGGAGACATTGTTTGAGTTATTGTTTGTCGTCGGTAAACGTTTGGGATTGCACGGATCTCAAGATAATTTTGAAATGGGGTCAACAAATGGTGCAAGAAGGTGGCAATGGGGAATCATTGTCAAGAGCTGATTCAAGTTTGGATGCCTGAGGTTGCACAAATGCCAGTCTGAAATTCCAAGGGTTTTTTTTGGAAAATGCATGAATTCAGTGTTATAAGCTGAAACTGACTGAAAACCAGATCTCCTTTCATCTGATACTGAGAAAACAAACATTTGCTGTGAATTTTTTGGGTAAGTTTTGTGGAATTGATAATCAATATAATTATTTTCAGTGTACATTCTAGAGAGAATTTTCTTCTAACAAGATACAAGTGCTCTTTAACACACTAGTGAAATGTCGCCCTCTGTTGTCCAGTGGCAGCCTGACAGTAATTACATTTTCTGATATCTGTATTGATGACTGTAACAGCAAGTAGAAAGGTAGGGCGCCCTCTAGTGAGAACAAATTAAAAAGTCTATTAAAAAGGAATATTTACATTTTCAAACAACTACTCTCCCTTTTCCCCCCAAAGGAACTTTTTTGGTTGAAGCAAGAAAATCTTTGTATGGAAAATGTAATGAAATGATGCTGATTATGAAATTTCACTCACAAAGTGCTTTGGTGTGACGGTTGGCCTTACTTAATTTGTGCCAAAAATTTCTTCCAATCTCTGGACTTAAATTTACTTAAGTGGCAAAATTGGTCTTGAAATTTCTACTTTTCTGGATATGTCGTACAGTCGTACTCTGTTACATGAATGGAAGAATTGTAATCATACATGTACATGATTGTTGCTAACTTTCATGCGGTTAGGGGACAACTATTGGAGGTTTTCATGCTTATTTATAGGAATCTCTAGTTGCAACAACAAAGAAGTGAACAAAAAATATATCAGACATTATTCTTTCTTGTCACTGCAGATCAGCCATGAACAATCAACTAATTGACAAGCAGGTGTGTTATACCTTCAGGTGTTGATGTACAACAAAAATATGTCCTTCAATTTTTGCCCTGGGCAAACTTAATCTGTTTTTGTTGTTGAGAAAAACAATTTCACAAAACACTAGTTACACAAAAGTGCCATTCTTTAAAAGAATGTCCTCTAGGGTTTTTTTTAGCAAAGAAGAGAGTACGTTTAGAGCATTATGTTTCTGACAAAAAAATAAATTTCTATTTTTGAAAAGACGGGAAACTAGTGTTTAAAGGGAATGTACATCATTGGCTTTTGCTGTAATTTTCAGTAAATGAACTATTTGAGAGGTTAGTATAATAGATCAAATATTGTTACACTGACATTTGAAAGTTGGGTGTTGAAAAGGTTGGAAAAAAACAAAAAAAAAAAAAATGTTAGTCTGGTCTGGTTCCCTGACTCCGATAAAATGATCAATTTATAGATGATGGAATGAAACTTGTAAGGCAAAGGAACCAGTCTAGCTGGCCTGACCCATGAATCAAACAAAACAAAAACAAAAAAAAAAAAAAGAGGTAAATTTGTAGCAGTAGTTGAAACAGTTTTTCCCAAAGCTGGAAAGGCCGACCACCGTTGAACAAATGGAAATGTTTACAAAAATGAATTCACACCAAGTGCCATAATTTTACAAGATGCATGAGACTGTCATTTACCAACATCCTATTAAGGTATTTCTAAAAAAAAAACTTGCTAAACTTGCTAGTTTTATTTTTTCGTGTGGCTTTTGCTGTAATTTTCAGTAAATGAACTATTTGAGAGGTTAGTATAATAGATCAAATATTGTTACACTGACATTTTTGAAGTTTGGTGTTCGAAAAGGTTGGAAAAAAACAAGAAAAACAAAAATGTTCAAGTAGTCTGGTTCCCTGACTCCACAAAAGATAAAATGATCAATTTATAGATGATGGAAACTTGTAAGGCAAGGGAACCAGTCTAGCTGGCCTGCACCCGTTCATGAATCAAACAAAATTTGGACTGAAAAAAAAAGAGGTAAATTTGGAGCAGTAGTTGAAACAGAGTTAGGTTTTTCCAAAGCTGGTCGGCCGACCACCGTTGGAAATGTTTACAAAAATACCATTTTCTTGAAAATGACTTCACACCAAGTGCCATAATTTTACAAGATGCTTGAGATCATTATTTTCCAACATCCTAGTAAGGTATTTTTTTGTAACTTTGCTAGTTTTTATTTTTTTCGATGTTTGGTAAAAACATTTTTTTGGGATGAATTGCATCTGTACGCTATTCTCTTTTCAAATTATTTTGTTCATTTGTGAAATGTATCGAAGGTGGAGAGAGTTTTGAAAGGAACACAAACAGAAACCACACAGATTGAAGCCTTCATTCTCAATCATCGTTGCTCTCAATTAGCGAAACCCATTTTCAGTCTGGGTCCCAATTGGGAATTATATACTCCCCCTAGAATGTGAGTCATCGTCCCAATGTGGGTAGTGGTGTAGTAGCGTTATGTACGTAATGGGTACATGAATCAATACATTGACGCTGGCCGCTACCCCGCGAGTCGGGCCGGATAACTACGCTACCAGTGTATCTAGTGAGAGTGAACAAAACACAGCGTTCTGAGAAAAAAAACACCCAAAAAACAGCATATGGGATACATTGATCGGTCATTGAATCAACACACGGTCCTTTTGGAGTTGGCAATTAGTTCCAGAGTCATGGCCGGAAGGTTGCAATGATCCGTTGTGTTTTACATTGTGTTTCACAATAAAAAGCCAATTAAAAGGCTCTCATTTTGATTGTTCCTGCAACAGCAATAGACCGATTCATTCAGCCCTGCCCCTATGGTGTTTTGACCAATCACAGCTGTGCTTAGTGTCTGACATGTGAGCATGTGCATTGTGATCATGATGTGCGCAGCTGGAGCATGTAATGGTGTTGGGAAGGTGCACATTTTTGTGCGTAGTGGGCGGGACCAAGTAGAGAAATTGGGAGGGGAGTAAATAATTTGAATTTCAATAATTAATTTTTTGAAATTTAAAAAAAAAATTGAAGTAAAAGTAGCTTGCTATCTTACAGACTGAGCACATACCATTGATTTTGTGAATATGTTACAATGTATGTTGAATTTTCCAGCGTGGTTTATTATATTACAATAGTGGTTTCTCTGTTTCTCTCCAGTGGTTTCTGTTTGTTTCACATGTGTTTTGTGAAATGTTTGCGTCATCTGGAAGCAACAAAGTGGCGAGGTTTATGTTGACTCTTCTTTGTAGCTCTTCTCCATCTAGTAGCTAACATCTGTCTGTCAATGTTTGTAGAGTGTTACGTACTTGAATATTTACCGGTTAAAAGCAGAACACCGGCTACTTTTCCTTTTGGGGGGATTTGCGGGGAATATTCAAGAGCTGGAATCTGGAATTTGTTGATTGAAGAGAATTGGAGTGTTTGAAATCATTGTATCTCACAGATTTTTAAAATTTTTTTTTCAAATTTCAAACACTGTTTTCTTCTGTCATTTTCAAATCTTCACATGTTGACTTTTGTTTCCAAGTCTTAAAGTAACATCCTTGCCTTGCCAGCAACACATTGTGCGTGTATAATGCCAAAACACACATGTGCATTTTGCCAGCGGCGAAAGGTATAACTTGCGATAAAAATCTTCTCTTTGGTGAATTGTGTTTTCGTTCTCGAACGAATTTGCCCAAGAGGTATGGAACGTGACAGGTAGACTTGTGAAGACTGATGCACAGTGCATTTCAGTTGAGGTGGAGCGGTAATTAAGATTCACAGTTTGTGCTTTGAACTAATGGCTAGTTCATATACCCGAAGCGCTCCGGCAAACCGCGTCCAAACGAGTCGCAAATTAACACGCATCTATGGTTTAATCCCTGGGACACATGTCAGCCTAAAGGATACATTGGCACATGACTAATTGAATTTTGTCGGTAGCGCTAGACTCGCATCTTAGCGACAACCAATAATAAAGACACGGTTGGTGGGTTGATTCTTTTTTTTTTTGGTGGGTTGGTTGGGAGGGAGGGATACCCAATCATTCTAACCCTGTGTTTACCGTGATAATTTGCAGTGTGGACTCTTTGCTTTAACAGCTTTGCTGCAATGGCGGTGGACACAAATTGCATTAAAGATTCTCTGTGAAAAAAAATTATGAATTGGAACTTTAATTAATTGGTAAATCAGTGTGGGGGACCATGTCTCGTTTGGTGTTCCCGTCTTTCTTGTGAATAAGCTTGTATGCTGTATTTTTTTTCTTTTCTTTTCAAATGTAGCTCTTAGAATCAATCGTCTTTTTAGTAATAGCAAGTTAGTAATTGATTTTTTTGGTAATGCCAAAATTCTTTTCCTCAGTGTTTGCCTGAAAAAAATATTTTCTCTCACAAGGAACAAAGTACAGCAAGTGTGACTCCTAGCATACCTCTGTCTTCTTTGTACGTTTTTTTTTTTTTTTTTTCAATCGGAGTCTACGCCTCTCAAAACATGATTTAAGAAAATAAACAACTGGAGACTGCGTGTTTGTTGATGTATCAAGTCATCTTTTATGTCGTGTCTTGCCTGCGGGCAACTTCGGCATTCACCAACTGAAATTTTCCAAATAAACACAGAAATAATTGGCGCTGGATGTTTCATTTTTGAAAGTTGGGAGGAGAAAAGCTACCATCTTGCTGTAGAGAGGATAAACTACGCTGGTGTCGTGCGTTGGTCCATGAAGTGCGCACACGTCCTGCCAGTGCAATAAATAACCTCACGGCAGCCGGTTTGTGTACAGTAGTATCTAATAATGACAAGATAATGACAGAATCTGATAAACGCACTGTTTAGGTGCCACACACACAGTAAAACACAACATACAAAAAATGACATTTTGCCCTTTTTTTTTTACTCGCTTGACAGACAAACATGCAGAGGACTCATGAATCATGAGTTATGCTCGTTGACGTCTGTTGGATGCCGAACACATCACTCCTTCAAATTCCTGTTGCATTTATCCAAAAAAAGGAGCAGTTTTCTAAACATTTGGACTTAAAAACAGTGAGAATTATTTCAGTTTAATTAAAATTTAATGTAGACAAAAATTCTTGTGTATTACAGCAATGAATCCCTGCAACAGTGTATATTTTCCTCTTCTGTTTTGGTTTTGTGCTAAGACGTAATTGTACCTCCAATTTTCTGAACAAGTGCTGAAGAATTTCTTATTTTCCAAAAAAAAAAGAAAGAAGAGATCATCACAAGCTGTAGCCCTCTCTCTGTCTTCATATTGTCTGGACGTATTGTTCATGCCTTATCAAGGTACACTCAAGCAGCAATATGCCTGATTTAATCCTCCTTTTCCAAAGACCTCATTTCCATTAGTGTCCCTGAAAGGCAGTTTAAATTCATTGTCAGGATCAGAAAAAAAAGAAAAAAGATGCAGCAATGCCAGTGTATACAATGCCCTCCCCCATCACAATGAAATCGCTGAATGAAATTTGCTCACTTTCCCGTCCTCTCTATGTACACGTTTCCCCGACCCATTTCCAGATTCCAATTTCATAAACAAATACAAATTGGCGGTGTGTGTATGTACTAAATGCCAGGTGCACGTAGAGTGTAAACAAGTGCTGGGTCCATCCCCCCCCCCCCACTCCCCAAATACACTTCACACTGACAACAACGCTTGATTGAATTCATTAAAGGAGAGAAAAGAGAGAACCGTTGAATTTGGCACCTTTGTAAAGAGCCTGCCATGGATGTAGGCTGGTGATTGAACAGCTCAATAATGTAGGCTGCTGTCTGCAAATTGCTTTGTCTTTTGTATTTCTTCTCTTCTCCGTCTTATCAGTGTGGTTCCCCTCTTTTTTTGCCCTTTCTGTTTGGATTAAATTTTGTTCGTCCAATTCTTCAAGAGAGGTGGTGTGTAGTTTAGGCTAGACAATGCCATTTTTTAATTAAGAGAGTGAATTATGTGTTATGTTAAACACGACATTGCTTTAAAATATTTCAAAAGAGAAAAAAGGTCTGAATCTAGTTTATGGCATGAAGCCTGTTAGAGACCCTTTTGTAAGTTGGAGAGAAGAAAAATGTAGTGTTCAAATTGATTTATTTGAAGCACTGCAAAATTTTGTTTACGGAATGTTGATATGAAGAGTTTAATTCCAAAATGCAAAAAAAAAACCACGTCATTTTGTTTCCTTTTAGTTACCTTTTAGATAATCCCGCTCTCCCCTGTCTGCCCAAAGGCAGTTTCAACGGGTTTGAGTTAAACACAGTTTAAGAATAAAGAGTGAACAATGAAGGTTAGAGAAAGCTGTCATATTATTTTATTCTTTAAACTGTGATAATCATGCAGATTTTTCGCTTTTTTCAAATGGATATCTTGCATATTGGAAATAAACTCTTCATATATTAACTGCATTTGGAAATTTTGTGCAGGGAAATGAATTCTGAACTTGACCATGTGAAGTTGGACTGAGAGTTTGTCTATCTTCGGATACACAACTGCCTGTTTTGAACCAATCTTCTATTGGCTCTGACCAAGCCAATTGGGACTGTTACTCTAACTTGTCTGTACACACAACGTGTGGATGGTCAAGGGCTAGGCACAGTATTATAGCGCCACCTATTGTCGGACTAGGTGAGTTGGTGACCAGACTGTTGACATGATGTATCAAGCAAATACACGCCTACTCCCGGCACGGAACTGCTCTGAATTTTGAACATCAACACTGACTTCTTTTCACCAAAAACAGAATTTTAGAATTGTGCAGTTGAAGTTTATCGGTGGATTTGATTTATCATTGTTCTAAACACTGCAAGTTTGCACTTTTGTGCATGATCACTGATGACTTTTATGCTGGGACAGTTAAACAAAAATGGACATTTTTTTTAAAAGGTGTTGTTCTTGGGTGGAATTTCTTTAATTTTATCATTTTATGTTTGTCTATTTTTATTCTATCTTGTAATGACACAAATAGTTCCTCATAAATGCACACGCACTACAGCTTGAAAGCCTGAAGAAATCTACAAGGAGAAGACAGATTTTCAGTTTTACATGTTTTAGGAAAACCTTTGAATGACATTCTAGGGAAACCCACCACTCAGCCACGCACTGACAACTCAGTCCACTTTTCAGATTTGGTTGGATTCCAACTTTGTTTCAGAGGCTAAAGACACAGAAAGTGCTATCACACTACCTTATGGACAGTGGCTAACCTAACTCCCTTCTAAAAAATAAAAAGAGCAGAAAAAAATCCTTCAAAGCTTTGTCCTCCTGAAAGGAAAAGTCTAAGTTCCAAAGGAGGGTAATAAGGAAGCATCTTCCAAGGTTGATTGTGGGCTACTTTCCCTGGAAGACAGTTCAGAAGGAGAAGCACAGATTAGGTAGTACTCTGTGCCCTTTATAGAAGGAAGGATTTTTGGATTTGTAGGGATTAAAATCACAGAAAGTGTGATGGATAAGTTTGTGCATCAAGCCAGATTTCTCCCTCGTGATAAGAAATTGTAACCTTAATTTCCATGGTACTGTATATTTATCATCTTTATTTTGGGGTCAGATATGATAGTTGTTTTCTTCCCCATCTGCCAACCCTACTGGTATTACTTAGGAAATTCCATAAACTGTGATTCCAGAATACCAGAAATAGGTATCAGACAAATTTCTCCTCCTTCTTTGCACTCATTTAAGCTCTTGTTATGATGAATTCTCTTATTTCCAAGGAATGACAATTCACTCCTTTTTTGAGGGGAAATTAGAGAGTAGATTTCTTGTGAAAAATGATGTATTTTATTTTATTTTATCTGCACTTTAAATTAACAGCAAACTCCAAGTTTCAAACGTAAATATTATCTTGATAAGACAATGATATTTATACCGGGATACATGTTATCAAATATTGTTTTTAAAATTAAATAAAGTTTAAAAAGAAAACAGTCCAGAACTATGCCATCATTGGCTAGCTACTTTCTCCTGTTTCAAGTTTCAGGTGCAGTCAATTTACACAAGAACCGAGAGGAATGCAATAATGTAAAAGTGTCGATCGGTCAAGATGGATAGCATTTGTAGGAATTTCCCCCTCCTGGAAGAATTCCAGCAGTCCTCTTTTACCCCTCCCGATCCTGCAGGTCCTTTGAGACGATTCATAAACGGCATCTCAAACTTCCAAAGTCGGCGTGGGATACCTCTAGTATCGCTCTCAGTCTAAGTTCAAGCATTGTTGGAATAGCTAGGTCTGGAGACGTTTAAGTTGAATGCTAGGATGATAAATCGTTGTAATGACGTGGAGTTTGACCACATTTCATACCTGCGTTTCCCCCAGTGTGTCATTAAATAACTTCGGTGCCATTCTTCACGGGAGAGTCGTGAAATTCTCCCCCGCCAAAAAAAGTTCTTTGTCCTTAACTTTGTGGGTCTGTCTTGGAAGGTTGCGAGATGTTGAATATTCAGTTATAAGTTTAACTTGTATATGAATGCAGCGATGTAATTGGTCCGCAGTATTGCTGAGTGTCGTTGCAAGTGTAACAATTAAAAATCAATATAGTGCAGATATGAAGGAAACATTATTGGCTATTTTTAACTGAGCTTATTTTTGAATTAAACTGAATGTTAAATTTGATAATATTTTTGTAGCTAAAAGGTAGTTTTTATCATCGATTTTAAAATGTTCTCTGCATTTTATAATTTTCCTTACTATGGATTTCTTTTTTGTTCTCTTTTCTTGTCTTTTGCAGGTATGTATGATGCATGTGAATATGCCATTCTGAAACTTGTATCATCAATCTAGATCTTGCATCCTTCAACTATGATTGTCAAAATTTGTTTGCGAATTACTAAGCAGAGAAGGTAAGTAATGTGTGTGCATTTTTACAGGTTTGTATTTCTGAAAAGAACTTTTTGTCTGTTTTGTTTGGTCCAGTTGTCATGGGAAGTTAACAAATAAATTGGCCCTTTGATTTCAAGTTGAACAACTGATAATTTGGGGGGACCTGGAGAAGTGTGAAAACAATTTTTTTGGGGTCGATTATTTTTGTTGAAATCTGATTAGTTGCCGACGGGAAAAACAGGCCTGTCGCCCGGCGGAACCTTTGATGTTTCCAGAAAATGTCAAGTGACTCCTTTGTTTGGGATTGATCAATAATATCTCCCATGGTGATGAGAAATCATGTGAAGGGCATTTGCATGAACACCCGACGCATCGCAGAGAACATTTCCTTAACCTCCTTGTTAGAGTTCCCCTCAAACACACAAACAAAATGTCTGGCTCACACCATTCATGTGAAATTAATTATTTTTCCCCCTTCCCTTCTCCCTCCGATGGTTCGGACTCTTTCTTTTACACCAATCCCTTTTTTTTCTTCGGTGTTTTCTTGTACGGCGGTTTCCCCCGCTGAATGTGCTCGTGCCACTGGAAGAAATTTGGCATTTGCATGGCAATAAAGGCAAGTGTATAGGAAAATTGCATTAGGTGTGTGTGCTTCCGCGACGTTATTCATCAAACCGGCGCTGTGACAATCACAATAGCTGGGTCACGCCTAGCCCCTACGCGTGCGACGACGAAACCGACAATACACTCCCTTGGAACAGTTACTGATTACAAGCACTGGGGACCTAGGGTCGCGGTTATGAAGAACTATTGCCATGGAAAACATCAGAATTGTGCAATAATTGATCACAAAGTGTATGGGCCTCAAACTGAGGAGTTTCATCATTGTGTTGTCATGCTTTGGGGTTGGAGGGCATAAAAGATGAATTTCAGGATGAATTTGTGGGGTTGTGTTTTTCTTCGGGAGTTGCTTGCTAAGATGCAACCTTTGCCTTATTTGTTTCCTTTTGTCGTGATGTTTCTTTTTTGTAATAACAGGTAAAACAAAGATTTTTTTTTTACTTTCTGTTGTGGTTTATGTAATGTGGTTGTTTTGTGTGATACTCTGTCCTAGTGGCATGTCCGATATTTGAATTTTGTTAATTTGACGTGTTCCTGTTCATTCCATAAAATGTGTTACTGGTAGGCCTATATTTGCATTTTCAAAAAGGTACGTGGTGTCATGGAATATAGAATTTTTAAATAATGGTAAAGTAAATAGTCTAGCTAGACATTTTTGTAAAATATTTGGAGTTTTTTTTTTCCAAACTAAATTGAAGAATTTCTGAAGGAAATGTCATTTGACAGAGCATAATTCCTGTAAATCTACTCAAGTGACATGATGAACATACATCTACATGTTTCATCAAATAAGATCAATTATTAAACTGTTAAATCATTTTCTTGTAGGGAATTTCACTCTTCATTTTTTTAATGAGAAATATTGCAGTTTGAGAAAGATTAGTGGTAGGTGGCCTATGTAGTGTGAACAGCAAAAGTGTGAACACGAGTTATTCCTAAGAAACTGACATCTTTATTGTCATTTTTCACAAGTGTAGTCTACCTTTGACCTAAATTCTTTACACGATGAAGCCATTGTATCGTGCATCATGATCCAAACATATTTTTAAACCAGGAAAATAGCAGCGGCTTGCCCTACCAAGATCAACATGGACACAGATAGACCGTCCTATCTGTCAGAGGCTAGGGGTCACTGAAAATACCGGCTGCAATTTTTTGTTTTTCCAAATTAATCTCTTTGAAATTTTAGTGGCACATTATCTATGGAAAAAAAACAGGGAACGATTGTGTTGACTGTAAAAAGCTGTATACATGGAAGGATAGAGCTAGAAATATTCGGTGGGAAAGCTGAGTGTTTTGGGGGCTGGATTTGGCTACAATGTATGTGCAAAACAAGATGATCTTGTTGTCGGATCAAAGCATTCCAATGTATCTTCCACTAAGCCAGGTGAAATCTTAAAAAAGCACCTCAGAGTTGTTGTTTTTTTCAGGAAAGAGAGGGTTACAACTGTTGCATTCTTAGGATTTCTGTCTAGCTGGAATTCAGGATTCTGCAAGTGCTGTCATTCACAAAGGCTGCTGTAATATATTATCAGGCATGCTTAGCAGAAAGACTCTTTGCAAGAGTCCATGAATGCAGAGTGGTTAGCAGGAAATCTGTGCTGGCTTTGGTGCTAACTGCATTTTGTAGACTTCATTAGCAGGCAGGGTTATCAGGTTGGTGCATTGGTAACTGTCCTCGTCTTCCATTTGTGTGACCCGGGTTCCAATCCTGCCCAGGGCCATCATGTGGCTATGTGGCTTTTCAGTCCCTACCTGATTCCGTGGGTTTTCCCTTGAATGTCCTAGGTTCAGAAACTGTCAATGGCTGCCCTGATTGATGCCAAATAATAAGTAAATGAATGCTTGTGCATAGAAATTTTTATCAAGTTTCACCGTCCATGGTCTATCTCAACCAGGCTAGAGCAACACTTGTTCCAAGAACTGCCTGCAGTTTGTCTTTCTTACTTTCTTACTTTCAGCCGTCAAAAGTAAAGTTCAGTGCTTCTCGAGTAAGAGGCAGACATTCTGAATACTGTCAACGTGTGAATGGAAGGAAATTACGTCAGCAAAATTGTTGCCAGGCTGAAGGGTGATGAATCCAAGTGCGTACGTACACAATGACTTGAGCTCTGTGGTCCTTCATGTGAAGATGGGTGGCATGAACATTGTCAGCTGTGACACTGACTTGTGCTTGATCAGTTCCATACAACTTCATCAGTCATGGGGAGTTAAAGGAAAGGGGGGGGGGTGGGAGGCAGCAAGATGTTTTGTTCCATGGATCAATTTCTCTCTCCAGACACTGATTAGAAACTTTTGTTGTGTCTGTACTCCCTATTTGGTCTCTGTTTTTTTCCCAGCCACTGCCGGACTGGATCCGGCAACTCCACAAAGGCGTCTTGTTTTCCAGTCTTGCTTTCTGATTTGATTTGATGTTGCTCTCCTGGGGATTCCTCAAGGTTGGTGCAGATAGGGAAAGCACTTTCCTCCACACTGTATTTTACCACATGGGCCCATCCTTTATGACATTTTAATGTCTTTGATGCGTGCAAGCCAGATTGCGGCTGACTAGCGCTATTCCCTGGATAACTCCTCCAGAAAATTATTTCTGGCATCTCTGACCTTTTTTCCCAGTGACCTTTGACCTCCACTGGTCTTTAGGGGAAAACCCAATGAAGGGCTGTGGAGCAAGTTGGCTGGTAGATGTATGATAACAGACAAGGAAGGAGTAGTTCTGTAAATCAATTTAAGTGTCTACAGTTTTGTTTGGTTGGTGGGGATTTTTAATGTAATTTTTGGGTGAGCAATTGGCATTATACAAATCAAAAACAAGAACACAAGCATTGCACAAATTCTAACAGATGCAGTCGCTTACGTATATTTGCTGACTTTAAAGTCGGAAAACCTGGTAAAAAATGACACCAACAATTCGATACACATATACATGTTTTTATTTATGTACTGAATAGTATTAGTGGTAGATTTGGATTGTAAATGTGTGTCAAAATGGAGCTTTAGTGGCTGGTTATTATAGAAAGGATAAAGTTTTCAAACTCAAAGTAAGATGATTATCTTTCTGGGTTTTGATAAGATCCTTTGGGCTGAAATGAGAGCTCATGTAATACATGTACTTGCTACAGTAAAGTACTTTGTGCAAGATTAGGTCGTTGAACAATGCGCTACAACTTTTTTGTTCAACTTGTTTCATATTGTATTGAAGTGTTACAATGATTTCCTGGTAATATTCATGGCAATACATATTATTTGTTCAGTAACCGTGTCAAGATTGGTCACTGTGTTCATAAATCCCCAAATCCTTCCTTTCAGTTTTTTTTTTTAGGCTGTGAAGAGAGAAAGCAGGGAAAAAAAGCGCAGTGATACGGAGCCAAAAATTCAGCGCATTGACAAACACACAAGCAGTAATTGTGCAAAAGACCCACCTTCTAAGTCTTAATAGCGTTCAGTTATTGTAGCCAGTGAAGTCCTCGGTCTGACAAATGGGCCTCTCCATTACAAAGCCCCCATCCAATGGTATTTTTCGCTGGAGTTTGTTTACCACAAAACACACCAACACCAGTCCATCAAGGTCCTTGGGGTATTCAGGGGTGCAACTCGGCAGAAAAGTGCAAAGCCACGAATCAAAAAAACCCAAAGACTGGGAATCAAAAGAATGCCACGTTTTTTGGGGGGTAAAAGAAATTTTCAATTTTGAGACAGCCATGCCCTGAAGGCCTCGTTTTCCCTTTGGTCTCAGTCGCTCTCTGTAACCCATTTGGGTTTATATATTACAGTATAGCTGTGGCAGTTGGAGTTTGGCATGCAATTGGCCAGGCAAGGTATTTTCAGCAGTTAGAGATATGTTGCATGAGGTCACACTAGGTCAACCCCATCGGGAACTGTAGCTAGCTTGCACTTCCAAGGTTCAAACCAAGACCTGGTAACACTACCTTGCCAGCGACCACATCGCATTGTGCTTGTCGTATCTTTGTGTCATTTGTTCCCTACCCCATCTTGATCTTGAGGAGAACAAGGAACAGTATAAGTTGTAACTTCAGTTATGACAACATGATCTTTTGTCAGTAGAGGGCGCCCTAACCCAGAGGAACATATGAAATAACTGCTTTGCAACATTCCGAAAAAGAAAATGAAAACAGAAAAGCCCAAGGCTGTATTTAAATCTGGGTGTGTTTTTTTTTTTAACTGATTTGGTTGGGATTTGTTCCAAAATGGTCAGGGTCAAAGATAGCTGGAATAAAAAAATGCTGGGGAAAAAGATTGACAGATTTATGAAGCTTGTTTGTTGAACTTGCTGAAATGAAAGAAATACCTCAATTTCACTTGGTGTGAAAACAAAGATCAACAATGTAGGTCAATGACTGGCAAAGATTGGATTTTTCTAAAGAGGAAGGAAGGTAGATATGTTATCATGGCAGACTATCTGGACGCTCCTTAGTTCCTGTCCTGTTCGCTCAGATGGCCTTGAAGTTCATTTCTTCATGGCTGATGTTTCTGGAGACTATGTCGGCACTCTTAAGCTAGATTTCCAGTTCAGCTAATGCCGCTGTCTTCACTGAGTCATTAATTACAATTATTTCAGAGTGTCGGTTTCCTGACATTAATCAGAACCAGCCTAATGAGTATCATTGGCTAGTAGGGTGCGGCCTTGTCCACGATTTCTTTGATCTTCGGGGAAAGGAGACCAGGATTATTAGTCTGGTTCCAAGGGCTTCTGAATGTCAATTCACTTGAACTTTGGGGTGTGCGGGAGCTAGAGACTAACTCTGGGTTAACATGGTCACATTGAGATCTTTGAGGCCCTGCGTCCTGAGTTGTGCACCACTGTGATTCATTGTTTCACCCGCACTGCAGTTATGTAAATAGAAACACCTTAGTCTGAGGTATGAGAAAGCATCAACACATCCTATGCTTCAAATGTCTTGAAAACTGGAATGAGAATGATGTGCTTTTTGTGAGTGTGAGATGACTAAAGTCGGAAGGCTTCAGTTCATGGTTGGATAGGCTGAACAGAACATGGTTGTATAGGCTGGTTATATGCTGAATGAAATGTAATTGTGAGCTGTGAAAACAAAAATAATTCTCAAATTGTCGATTTAAAGAAAAACCATCAAATTATAATGTCACTTTATAATCATGATGTACAGTTCAAGACTGGAGAAATACAAATAAAGTCGATGGACAATGAAAAAAAGTAGAAAATAATCCTATGTTATCCCTGATGCATCTGATGTTTCTTACTACTCATTTTTTTTTTACATACAAGTCTAATTGCCTTTGCCCCATTTCAGATAATTTTGTTTTGTTTTGTAGGTTTTTTTGTGTTTTTTCCCCCGTTAAATATTCTGGCATCCTGACTTTCCAGAATGCTACAGGAAGTATCATTTGCCGACGTCAGCCTATCTCTTGTTCAGCCGGTGTTTCAAACCTGATGACAATAGCACATGTCTTATTTCTGGTAATCTGTGACAGCAATTTCAAGGAAAAGTTTAACAGAAAGCCCCCTTCTTTGGCCGTGTCAAGAATCAAACAAGATTTCAGTAATGATCTCTGACTTCAGAAGTTTTGGGGAATTGTCCTAAATGGCACAAAGAAATACCTTCAAATGACACCCTATTGTAATCTCATATCCATCATCTGTTGGTAATAGTTAAACATGCCCCACTTCTTTAGTTTGCCTTAGTTCCTTTGTTTCCCAGCCTTGTAGAAACATTTTGCCGTGCTCTCATCAGGCTGAATCTCATAGACAATACAAAAATGTGTTCTCAAAACACAATTTTGCAGTGAGTTCCTGGCTGATTTCACAACTAGACACATCTGCCATTCACTTTTGTTTATGAAAACTCTGTCAATGAAAGTCAAAATAAAGTTTGGATTAGAACAACTTGTTTTCCATTTTGTTTTGTTTTCAGTTGATGGGCCTTTCAATCAGTGTAGTCTTTTTTTTTTTAGGCATATCTATCTCTCAGTAGTTTGGATTGTTATACAGGCTTGTCATCATTAGAATACATTTTTAGAGGGATGCTCTATCTAGACTGATGTTTTAATGTTTCTTGTTTGTTTGCATGAACTATGACTTAATGGAGTTGGAATCTTATAATCATAAACAGTTTCATATCACAGATGAAAAAATCCTCAAGTCGAACTTGGTTTGAAAAAAAAAGGCCAAAATCTGTCTTCATTTTGGACAACTTTTTTGGTGGTTGGGTCATCGGTTATCTTTTGTATAAAATGTTGCAAGCGCTAGAGTCAATTCTTTCCGAATGTTTTGTGGTGTAAGGTTTAACAAGCTTGCTGGGGTGGGATGTGAACCCTTGACCTCCTGCTTACTGACCCAGATCAATCTGCTGTTAGTTAACTGGTATTGAGCAGACCTTAGTGCAGTCAGTTCCATCTGATAACATCGATTCTTCAAGATAAAAGTTGGTCGGAGCAAGGACAATACAAGTCTTGAAAACTGTGGCCGCAATAATTAAGGCCTACGTCATGGGTCAATAAACTGGTCGTTGCCCAGAACTAGAGAGCAATAACTGCTAGGGCAGTCACATCCCTTACGATAGGAAACACAGAAATCAAAAGGAAACTCCAGTCCTTATCCGGAAGTCAACTCTCAGATCCTTGCATAAAAGAAGAAAGAAGTGGGTCAGGCTGATAACAATGTAAAAGGAAATCAAAAAAAGTAGGATTCGTTTTTATAGCTCGCAGACAGCACTGATTATACTGCACATATAAAAGTTACATAAGTGAAGGCCAAAATCAGAGATAAAATTTGCAGTTTTCAGTTTTATCAGTTTGAAAATACTTTTTGGATTCGATTTCAAATTTCACCCTTGGTGGCGCACTTCCGGAACCCTTCAATAGGAAAAAGTAACGTGCAAAAATTCAAAAATTTGCTAATACTTTTGGTACATTGAAAATTACCTTCGAAAAAGGCCTTTATGAAATTGTTACAGGCATCTCAATTTATGGAAACTGATAAATTGCCTGAAAAAGTGAAAGAGAAATATATGCCAAAAACAGACCTTGCTTCTGAAAATCTTAAATACATGTGCCAGATGTGGACTAGTGGAAGTCGGTGTACTTGTACAAAGATGAAAATTTATGAAATAATTGTGTGGCGGTCATTAGGTCAAAATATCTTTTAGGATATACAATTTTTATGAATAAACTTAAAGGGCTCATTAGCATTTTAAAAAAAATCTAAAATGATCGTTGATAAAGACTGCATTCAAGTCAGCCTGACAATATACATTTTCATTCACATGCAAGTATGCGATGTGAAAAAAAAAAAATCCTATTGTAGAATGCACTAGGAGACCTACTGGTAGGAACGAAAATGCCGGATGTGAAAGGTTGTAAGCAGAATTCAATTTTACCCATCTCCAAGTGATCTCTCATTTTTTCTTGAGGAATACTAAGAACAATTCCAACATGAATGTTTCTTGGGGTGATTGTGGTTAGATATTATTCTGTCAAAAATTATAGCAAGAGAAAGGGCAACCTAGTGTAAAATGCTCATAGAATCTGGCCGCGTGACTGTTTACTCTCAGGCTCTGTTATCAATACGTCTCTTTTGAAAAAAAAATATTGACAAAACAAAAATTGTAGAAGAAATGTTATGAAGTTATGTGAAGTTGTCAAAATATAAAAGAATGAAAAAAATGGGTACATGTAGCTACAGTTCAATATCAGCTAACAATCAAAGAAGAAATGTGTATAACAGAATGAAGCAGAACAAAAAGGGAAAGATCTAACTGCAAGAGGACCTGAATCATGCCTACAGTTTGACCTGTAACTTTTATAAGATGGAATTTTTTTTGCGCCTGGGTGATGTAAATCAAATTAGGTTTTTGCCCTTCACCGACGTTTTAAACACTGTATACTCAGTGTGTTACCTCCCGAGTGAAAGTTGGAAAAAATCACTCGGGTGGGACTCGAACCCACGACCTCCTGCTTTCTAGTGCAGATGTCTTACCACTCGACCACCGAGCTAACGGGATCGGTTGGCCGGTTCGAATCTGATGTACATAGCAGCGGGTACCGCATAAACTATTATAAGATGGAATTTTTGCGCCTGGGTCATGTAAATCAAATGAGGTTTTTGCCCTTCACCGACGTTTTAAACACTGTATACTCAGTGTGTTACCTCCCGAGTGAAAGTTGGAAAAAATCACTCGGGTGGGACTCGAACCCACGACCTCCTGCTTTCTAGTGCAGATGTCTTACCACTCGACCACCGAGCTAACGGGATCGGTTGGCCGGTTCGAATCTGATGTACATAGCAGCGGGTACCGCATAAACTAGCCTTAATATTTTGAACTTGGAACAGCTGTTTCCCCACTAAAATTCTTTTGAGGAAAGTAAAACAAAAAATCAAAATTGAAGTTTCAGGAATTTGTACACATTAGAAAAAGAAATTAAGATTAAAAAACTTCTCAAGCAGCTTGTTATACTAGTGTCTTTTCCAAAGAATATGAATATTTTATTGAAGAATAGGGGCTAGATATTGAGGAGTTCATCTGCCGTGTACATCGCCAGCCTACATTGACACTTTCTTCTGACTGGGAAGTGCGTATCGTCTAGTTCACGTCCTTCCCAAATGCCTGTCAAACACGCCGATCTGCCTGGCATGGGCTCCCGTTCATATTTGTTGATCACACCGTGAATCTAATGAGTCAATGGGCAGGCCTGCTGGTAAGCCTACAGGACTGCGCACCATGCAGTAAGTGTGTATCATCAGGGTAAGGAATTAGGAGGAGAGTTTATTGATCTCTGCTTAGCTGCTACCAGTGGCTGCGTGTATCAGTGGCCCCCTAACCGATACAGTACACCGGAATAATTTGATCAGTAACATTTAAGATGTTATGAAATTTAAAAAAACCCATTAACTTGACAAACGTGTAATCCAGATGTTATTCTTCAGAGCTGAGCTTGGAACAAAGTTAAAGGATGAAAACTTAGCGCCTTGTTTAAAACTTAGTTCAGGGTTTTAAAATCAGTCCCATTCCTAGTAATAGTATTACATGTACATGTAAGTACTTACCTGAAGCAATATTATGACTTAACTAGACTTTCAAACATTGATGATGAACAAAGAGCATACATGTATCTTTCCAGAATATCAGGTAATTGTAAAGGTAATTGTACATACATAGTTTGTTGTGCTTTGTCAATATAAGCTATGGCTTTCAGCATATGTGGGGTACTGTGATCTAGGTGACCTTAGTTATCCAACATATAGCTGTATACCCTAGGAAAATTATGATTACAATTCACTGTGTTGTGCCTGTCAAGGTGACTTATTGAACCATTAAAAGACATCACAAGGCCTTTATGATCAAACTTTTATGTGTGGTTTGAAAGCAACTAGAATGATTTGATGACAACGTTCATGAAAGAGGAGTGCCCTGTATGCCACTTTTTGCTATAATGGATCCTGAGTTAACAGCAAGAATCATCATCAGATTTTTTTTACAGTGAAGCTGAAATGACTTTAGATGGCTATTTGTCATTTTTGTTTTCATTCTTTGAAATGGAAAATTATGGCCATGAATTGAAAAGGTCCCTCATAAGATATCAGTCAACCCTCATTAATCTTTCATTCTCCGTGGAACTTTTCTGGGGTCGTTCCATCGATGATTTACACTACACGTATCGTAGCGACAGGTGTTTCACTCCAGTAAAATTGTATCGGCAATTCTTCAAAAGATTTATGAAACTTATTAGTTCTCCGGGGTATTTTTGCTGCCATCAAAAAACCCAAGGCGTGGAAGTTTTGAGATGAGTAGGCCATTAGATTCTGAGAAGCCAACTGCCGTTTCATGCGTGAATGTCTTTCTAATGTATAGAACTCGATTAAGAAAAATTCATGACAGATGTTGACATATGGGTGTTCATTTTTTCATCAAGAGCTTCTGCATTATTGTAATTCCACCCTCAAGTGCCCACAACTGTTTCCTGTGCGAGGAAGTAACACTGTATCCACCACCGACAACCAAGCTGCAGAAATGGTGCATGAAATAGCAGAGTGTGCGGCAGAGAATCTGAGCATTTTTTAATAATATTTGTGTGGCATCTGCCCTAATGATGAGGGCTGGTTTCTTCATCTGCCAGTAGCACCATTCCAATAGATCACTGTCATTGTTCACTAATTAGAATGAAAGCTGACACTGACTCAGTGTGTCCCATTCCATGCAAGCCAGCACCACGGACCAATCAAATGTTTCCTCTTTTTTTGTGTAATGCTCATTGAGGAACCCCAAATCCCTTTCCCCTTTTGCCAAATATTATTACCTTATAATGACATCATTTTAAAACAATCAGTGTTGGGTTACAAACAGCTGGACTCAGCAGATGAATCCTCTTTGAATGATGGGTTTCATTTCCATCACAAAAAAACAAAACAACAAAAAGCAAAGAAGATCCGCCCGATCATTTAATTTTGATAAGAAAGTTTATCCCGACAGATCAATTTTGAAAAATGTAATAAATTCACTCACTGGTGATTTCAATCATTCAGAAAGTACAGCCTCCACGGTCATTACTCATAGCTTTTGTGATCATTTTGGACTTCTTTGTTTGGTCTTGTTCGTGGCTTCGAAGAGAGTTGGTGCTGCTACTTTTCATTCGTGTGGAACTGTTCCGTGGCACTGTATGAGCAGTTGGTTCGAGTGCTCTTGATTGATTTTAAAGTCATTCAGTGAAAAAAAAGTATTAAACTATTTTATTTTTGTATATCTGGATTATTAATTTTATTTATTAAAAAAGCTGCACTTCCATATCTGTCAGAGCTCTTGAAAAGCAAAAGCCATCCAGTTGTCGCACACAAATCACAATCAATACAGACACTTCAGGAATGGAGTGGTTTTCCAGACCGTAGTTGTCAGACTCGGACTGTACACATCTGTCTGAGCATCTTCCAAGACAACTCCCTCGACCTCTTCCCCGTCTGACTTCGCATCATCTGTCAGTAAAAATTTCATCAGAATCTCTCCCAGATAACCGCAAAGCATAATCGTAAGGAGTGGCACGGAATGACTAGAAAGTAGCGGAAGGAGTCTGTTTGCTTGGCAACTGCCTCCTTTCATTATTGGTCCTTTAATATGTCTCCTAATGACTGATTTTACATCTCTTGAACAACTTTTTCATTTTTGATTTGGTGGATTTTTTTTTTTTTAAGATTGAGATAAAGGAAATGAGTGATTGACAAATTGGCACCTGAAAGATAACCATCTGTCGGACTTGGTGGGTTGGTAATCTCTCTTTTCCATCTTGACACGGGATGTCAATGCCTTCCGTTATTAGCTTCTCACCACCCCCCCTCCTTATTCTTGCCGTTGCCCAAGTTCACTTCAAAAGGCAATTTCCTTTTCTCCTTTGAACCTTCTGTGCGTGTTTGTAAGCTGCCTTGGCGTATGGTGGGGTCCATCATTCAGTTTGTCATTAGTGAGTGCCAAGTAGTTGATCTGCAAATGTTAGATCTGGGCTTGATTCATTGATTTGAGGTTTGGCCACTTGCGTCTGAAGCTCCACTTTTAATTGGCTTGATCATTGAATATACATTGTAAAAAATATAAAAAAGAATGGGGTTTGTATATAGATGTGGGGGTGTAGGGTGTTAGGGGTATTAAGAGGAGATAAAAAAAGATGTCTCCCTTTGATATATGTTGTTAGCCTTGCACATGATTTCTCTTCATTAATGATTTCATTTCATGAAAAATGAACAAAGCCAATTGACTGAAGCGGGGTATGAACCTGGCACCTTTGTAATATGGTGTCGGTACTCAACCAAATGAGCTGTCAAGCCTTGAACATTAATATAATAGTGGTTTATTTGATTACATGTACATGTTAAATTACTCTCAATTCAATTGGGAAATTACTAAATTTAGCTTTTGTTATTTCACATCTTTGTAAAAAAAAAGATTGGTATTTAGAATTTTCCAATGCTTTTGTATCTTGGGTGTAGGTGTGAGTTTTGTAAAGAGGATAATTCAGGAAAGTGTTCATGAATCTATTGGTCAGGTTCTGTTAATTGATATTTGCTTAGTTTTGGTGACCCTCAATCAAAATGTTCTTGTCAAGTTTCATGCAGCATTCATAACAGACAGTTTACCCATTCCCATTGGCCGAGAGCCTGTTACATGGCCGGTTTAAAACGGTTGGTAAATATCAGCTGGCTGGTCTTAAACTCTTTTCCAGTGTTACGTGAAATCTGGTGCGTTTTACTGTTATATGGGTTGAACATTCACAATCCTCACGTAGGCTTGAACAATACTACCAGTGAGTCAGTATTTCATAGTCCTATAACTTCACAATACGCCGGCACAGCTGCGTTCTGTGCCATATCATGCAGTACGCGTGATGGGCGCGCCAATATCCATATAAGGAGTTGTTTACAACTACTCGCGAGAGAGACATGTACCATAAATAACTAGAGAGGTGTTTCGAAAAAAAACACGAAGTAAAATTGTTGAACAAAATTGTTGGAACTTTATAATTTTTGACTTGTTATGACTTTTGGACCGAAAAGTTTATATTTTTTGACTGAAAAGATATTTCTTAATTCGGCTTGGGTAATTATCAGCATCCAGACTCCAACCAGTCTTAAACAGAGTGTTTAAAACCAGCCAAGCACATATTTATTCCCTTATTGATAACATAGCATGGCCGTTTCTATAAACTGTGGCCTTGCGCGTTTGGGGTCAACCGTTTAATAGTACTCCCGGTACTTTCACTGACCCAGTATTCCACATTTGGAAGACAGTCTTGCCTCTTAATAGTAACATCTCACACAGGAAGCTGAGAAAAATGGGTATTTGATTGCTGTGTCTGGGAACATTGCAGCATAGAGATCTCATTGCCATAGACGTTTCGGTGAATAATTTACTCCAATTACAAGCGAAAGTGTTCCCTTCGCAGAGCCTAATGGGACAACCATTGTTGGGTACTAGTCTGTGTGGCTTGGTTTGAAGTCGGGGGGGGGGGGCACTACAATGCCTGCCCTGATTTTTTTCGAAAATGGAATGAAGATAAACCGTTAGCTAGGAGAATTGTGATTTGGTCGTCTAGGGAGAGCACAGCGGCATAGTGTCCTCTGGGGCTTATTAATGAAATTAGGGCCTGATTGTTGTGTGGAGATTCAAAAGCACCGATTTCTCATTCCCTCCATTCTATCTATTGTCAGTATCCAATAAAAATGTAAGAATAGCCAGGAAAATGGACCGGAGAATGCTAACATGAATAAAGATGGAGCAGACTCCAGGAAGTGGCATTGTTCTGTCCGAGACCTTTCATTTGATTTTGTCTATGCTTAGGTTCAGATGTTCCATTGAAAGCAGGCTTGGGACATGAAATCTTATTAAACAATTCCATTCAGTATGCCATAAAAAAGATCCTTCTCTTTTTATAACCTCAATCTTGTCTTGTCTTATCGTTTTTGTCTCTTTCACTATTTGGCTTTTTATTCTCCTCTTCAATTTTATCGGAAACCTTTGTTAGTCTATCTTTTTTTTTTTTTTATCAAATTCCACGTCCGTTAATCCTTTCCTTGCAGACCCATCCACTGTCGATTCAATTCTCCAATTATTTTCCCCGATCCCTCCAGAGATCCCGAGTTTGTTTGCAATGTGGGACCCCCTTGTCATAAATATTCGCCCGCAAAAGTTGATTCAAGATATGAAAGTTGTTCTGTACATAGTAAACTATCTCCCAGGTTGAGGTTTGGATTACCCAGCGTGGCCGCGGACCAGCCTAAGGATCTCTGGGTAATAAGAGATGGCCCAAATGCGAACAGGGAATACAGGGAAAATAGGCCAGAAGTGATAATACTGTATTGTGTTGATTTGGACGGTTGGGGCTAATTTAATCTCTACCTTCACCGTCGTGTATTAGACCAAGCCGAGAGGGGGGATGGGACTCGGCAAAAGGGTTCCCAAGCCTTCGCTTGAGCATATGCACGCTGAGGCAAACAAACACAGGAACGTGTGTCCACAAACTCCTCCTGCTATGTATGCAAGCTCTCTGTGCGCTTCATCTGCGCTGGGCAAATTATACAAGACATGGGGGTAGTGTTTGGGGGGGGGGGGTGGTAGATGGTCACTGTTAGCTTAGCTTTTACTGTATTACCAGAAAACGTGTATGCGTATATATGTGTGTGAGTGGTCTATATGAACATTGTACCTTGCTATGACTCAGATCCGTGGTCTTATTTTTTTTATTCCAGCAGTTTCCTTAATTTTTTGGGGTCCTTTTTTGGAGAGAAGCCTTTCATGTCGGTGGTTGTGGTTAGGACAAGCCTGTTTGATGTGGACTGTTTGCGGAGGAATCCGTGCTAACAATGATGGAAGTGTCTCGTGCTAGTACAGAGAGAAGCCAGCAGAAGAAGCCGTGGATCCATTTCTCAAATATCCCAACACTTGTGTTGGGTTAACCCAGATAACCGCCTGCAGTTGTATACTATACTCACATGACCCATTGAACCCAACGTGCAAGCAAGGCTAGGGAAGGGGGGGGGTAGACACGCCACATCAAAATAAAGAGGAGAGAAAACGATGCGCTAGAATTTCTGAAATAGTTTTGCATTTTTATTTGCAGAACCTGATTCTGTCGTTGGGTTGTCGGTTCGCCTGTAGTCTGAATTACACTCTTCAGCTTTCAGAAGACTGTCAGGCAATATAAGGTTCTGGGTCAGACACACATGCATGCACACACGCCTCAGTGAATCTAGCGTCAATTGCCCGCTGTTGCATTTCTAGGGACATTGTCGTTGGCCCAAATCTCCATTTGTTCATTTTTTTTTTAAGGAAGCATTAGTTCACATTCCCAGCTCTCACTGAAAACAAAAGAAAGATGTTTGTGGAATCGAATCAGGAATTGTTGTTCAGATTATGAAATCAGTGCAATTGGAGACGCCATATTTTTTGTTTTTTTTAGTTTCTTTATCGGTACCGGTATCATGTAACCTTGAAGCTTTGTAATATTTGTGCATGTCAGTTTGTGATAGCATCCAATTTCTAACTATCTTTCATGTCAAGCTTCCTTGGTGAGATTATTCAGATAACATTTGGATACTGTGTGAATGTGTTTAGATACTGAACAATTAAAGTTACAAACAAGGAACATAACACAATTAAATTCAAAGAAGAAACAACTCAGCACTCATTTTTAATTCTTCAACTGTCTGAAACCTTTATGTTGGTTGCAAACCCTAAACTCCACTGGTTTAAGTTTCCACCTTTTTTAAACCTACATGAGAAAAAAAGGAATCTTGCTATGTGATCCAGAAAACTTGCTGCAGTTGAAAATATAAATGGAAAACGAACTCTCCTGCATTTAGAAAAGAACAAAAAAAAGCACCAACAAATCAGTGAAATTGAAATCACATTTGGCCTGTCGTTTGACACGTTGCGTTAGCGCCGTCCAACATCCATCATAGTCAGCTGTCATCATTAATACGCAAGCCAAACAAAGCACCAGGCCATCACTCATACCTCATTTCATTCATGAGTCTTTGCCGTGTTTGCCTCACAGTACCAAACGAGTGATACAAATGTCCAGAAACCACCATCCCCTGCTCTCTCTACCCTCCACCACCCCTCAGCTTTTCATTTGAAAGCAAAGGGAGGGTCCAAAGTACAGTTTGCGCTCGTTGCGCCTCGGAGAATCTTTAAAAGATCATTGTTCATTGTTGAGTCTGTCAGAATTCACAAAACAGGGAGCTGCTGTGATGACAGCTAATATATAAATGTTCAACGGCATTTTTTCCCCTCCTTTTCTTTTCTTTGTGTTTGAGTGCTGTTGGGAGCATTTTTGCGGAACAAATGATAAAGGTGAAATTTGATATCCATAAGAGACATTGAGAGTTGTTGGAGTTTTCTTGTAAAGTTCGTCACGAGTTGCTGTCCAATCAGGTTTGGGATTTCAGTTTTTGTCTGGAGTAAATTCATTTTCTGTCTGTTGGATCGGGAGAAAAACATTCAATTTTGATTGAAAAAGGGAGGGATGTAAAGTGTATGTTTTCCCCCTGAAATGTTACCAGTGGTAGTTTATAGAATACAACTTAACTAAATAAGGGATCCAGATTGTTAAAAAAACACAGAGTGAGTAGAAATATCCCAGTTATATTTCACTAAAACTATTTAACAAATTGCTACTGATTTTATATTTCTGTTCCTATGCCATGTGTTTCTTCAGCTAACTTCTTCCTTCATTGAGACTTTTAAACCTTGTACAAAAACTAAATGTTTTATCGGGCAGTCAGGTCGAGGTACAGGTTATTCTTTTTTTTGTGGTAAATAAAAAGATCTGAAAGACATTCAAATACATCATGTAATTCTAACGCAGTATTGACAAGTGAAATCAATATCCAACATCAGTCGCCCAAATTAATCTTATAAGCCAAAGGTGTCGCGTCCCATAACCACTGCAATACGAAACCCCTACGACTGCATCACACGGTTCATAATGCCGCTCGCTACGTAATACCGTCTTTTGTCCCCTTTCACGCAAGAGACAATGGTGACGAAGTAAATGCCTACAGAGCCGTGCCCACGTTACGATCAATCAGACAGCTCATATTTCTAATACAGCAACCACACACCCTTCCATTCACACGTCAGCGTCTGTGTGTATGTTCCAGAGAAATCCCCCAAAGCTTTGCCTGAAGAATCCAAGGAGTTGCATGGTCAGTCCGAACGGCTTTATACCCCCATCGCCTTTTGTCCCCACGATGCTCACTATTGTCCCCGGTGGATATTACACGCGTATCGCATTCTGTTTGTTTCTAAATTGCTTTCAAAAGCGAGTAAACGAGACAAAATTTGTTTCTCTGTGTATTCCATGAAACGTCCCAGTGGGTTTTAATGCCACTTCTTTGTCAAGGAAGAGTTTACGACGGGAGCAACGGAGGGCCACTTCTGGACTGGCTTCGTCTTGGCTGTAAATAGTAGATGCAGCAGATTCAGCAAGTTTGCAGGTTGTGCAAAACTCTCAAAGAAAGGCTGGAATGAGGTCAGGGTATGTCGACAGAATGTCTGAGAGAGAGAGGGGCCAAAACTACAGAATAACTGAAATACTTCATCATGAAGATGCACACTGATCATTCTCAAATTTGGGGTCCACATTTTTGCCTGTCCCTGTTGCATTTCACATCTATGATTTTATAATTCTGATGCACTCCTTCACGTGTTTGTCCTCCAAGAGTGATTACAAAAAAAACAAACTAGACATGTACCTACCCAACAAATAGATAATTGTTGGAAGTCATTCTTCAAGATACTTAAATGGCAAATTACAAATTACAAGGTAACAGGGACAGGAAAAATGTCTTACATTGGACCCCAAATGTATAGAATGACCCATACACATGTACATGATGTACACATGCACACTCATTCTCCATAACAACTGCATAAAAACATGCGCAAAGATCTACACAACAATGAAAATTGGATTTGCAAGGATATCAAGAATTGTCAGTATTTTCAAAACAATTTTAAGAATGCTTTTTGTAATTTGCAGAACAGCATTTTGACTTTGAAAAACGTCCCCCGTCTTTGTCAAGCTTTCAGATACGTGTAGCGTGTGTCTGTAATTGAAGAACATTTGAGACGTGGAAACAGTGAAATTGAACTGATGAAGTAATTCGCATGTATGCTATGAGATTCTGCTTTTAAATGCGTCTTTGAAAATGCACAAAGATGTAGCAAATTCATGCTTCCTTACTTTTTATAAGTGCTTTGACATTTTGTGAAAATGTGCTACACTGGCACATTATTTGCATCATTCATATATTTTACACCTCTAAAACTGTAACTTCTTCTCATTGTCTTCTTCCCATTTATCCATCCTATTATTGGCGCTTGCGCTGTGGGATGTGGCTGAAATAAAATTTAAAAAATAAATTTAAGGAGGTTGCAATGTGCATTTCATTGTTTCATTGGTATAGTGAATGGGATATAAAGGCATTGAAAATAATGAAAGTAGAATTGTTTTAATAGAAATGACTATTTATCTTTATCCTACAATGAAATAATTTGTAGGATACATGTATAAGTGTAGACTGTTGAAATATGCTTGCCAGCTGGAACAGCTTGAAATGATACAGTTTTGATGCAAAATATAATATTGATCAAAAGCTGAAGTAAAAATCAGATATCTGAAGGCACTAAATTTGTGAAACCCTTATTTTTAATTTTTTTTAAATGATCTACAATTCCTTTTAGACAATTTGTTGTGTGAGATTTGTTTGACTTTGTGTATTACTTTCTAAAGCTTTATTGCCAGTGCTTACTTTAAGTAAAAAAATATTTGTGGATTTGATCAAAATCTAGGACTAGCCTGGAAGTAGTGAGTGCAGTTATCCCTGGGAGACTGCTATGGAAATCAGGCTGACTCCCAGGCCCCTTACAATCTAATATCAGTGCATTGTTGCCGATCTCTGCCTACATCAGAAAATAGGGGGGAACAATTTGTCTTTCATGTTTGATTTCTCTTTTTATCAGTCGTGTGCGGTGGAGTAATCGTGGGACGATTCACGGTGGAGTCTGTCGCTGGCCCCACAGACTCGGGGAATTGTGTTAGGCAAATGGGCGATGCAACAATACACCCAGAGAGAAAGAAGAGAACATTTAGGTCAATCAGCGTTGTTCCAGAGGTGCGCTCGCCGTCACCGCTCGCCGCTGTGTACTTTTCATAACTGGCTCATTTAGCTGAGAGACGTCACGTCGACATCTTCTTCTTTCCTCGGCGCGCCTTTCTGAAAAGAGGCATCCTTTCTTTGAATTCAGTGCAGGCAGAAAAAACTCCCTAATGGCCATTACCAGGGGGCTGTATGTAGGTCACCCAAATGAGTGGGCGGAGCCTAGTGAATGAACTACACACAAGGGGGTCTGTAAAGCCTGGCCTATATCTGAGTATATAGATACATTGCCAAGTTTGTGTGGCTGCTGCTTCGTACTGCTAGTTTGCTGTTTGCTGTATCTCTCAGGAAATTCTGTTAGTTTGCAACAACGTACCCGCAGGGAGATCTGAATTGAAATACATGAACAGAAAAAAACGAAATTTGCATATTTGCTTTATTTTCTGAGCAGAGGCCATTTGAGCATTCATGATAAAAAAAAAAAATAGTCAGAAAGTGGGATATTGTGTCAATAGTTTCATGATTAAACTTCAAGGTTATTTTGGTCACATTTTGCCTTTATTTGCCCAACTTCAGTTGCATTTGTGCTGAACATTAAAATAAAAATGTGCTTGCACACACTAACGTCAAAGTGCATGTGATGTGGTTCACTTGAGAAAAGTGAGAGGAATATACATGTACATGGCTGCATCTGAATGTCGTCTTGTCTAGAGCTATCGGCTGGGTCTTACATCAATTACATCTGCAAATGCACATGCTGACACTAGACCTAGCCGTAGCCCTGGAGCACACTGGGAATCCCTTACTCTAGCAAAGCACATGCTGACACTAGACCTAGTCGTAGCCCTGGATCCTACGGGGAATCCCTTACTCTGGCAAAGCAGGGGCAGAGCAAGGTGTGGATCCAGAGGGAGGTTTAGCTGCCAACAGGGGGGTTAAGCTGTGCTTTTCTGCATGATTTTCCTATTTCTTGCAGAAACATCTCCAAGATCCGCCACTAGGCAATTCCGTAAATTAGGACATACATGTCAGATACTTTAATGAGCTACTGTTCGGAAAAGTGAATGTGATACATCACTAATATAAAGTTATGTCTCATGAGCAGAAAACAATTACAGATATATGCATAGGATTTGGCCCCACTGCAGATATGAGTAATAACGTAGTTCACATAAATGGCCACTGGATTTGCTTTGGTTTACTAATGACAAACCTCATTACAAGTTTCATGTTATTTCCAGTTGATTAGCTGAGACTTTGTGTTGGTAAGTGTAAATATTTCCTTCAATTTTAATGTTTCCATGTTCTTATGTTATTGTGAGACCTGAAACATTCCTTTTTATTCTAAACACTTTTGTTGCTGTCTTTTGTTTCTATGTCTCACTCTTTCTACACATTTCTCTTTCTGTGGAGAACAAAATTATGCCGCTTGCTCATTTTTCTAAGAATTTGCATTCCCATAACAGTCTTGGAACTTGTGTTGGTTGTCATAAAATTTCATCTTCGCACATTGACACTTAAATTACAGTGCCTTATTTGAAACTTTAATATTACATTATAATTTTCATAATAATTCCTAGATTTAGAAGCCTACTTACAAGTCCTCCTGTCAAGCATCTTACACTCAGATCCTGAATACACATTTGCAGTACTTTTTTGCTAAGTGAAGAAATTCCACAAGTCTTTTTTTTGTTGTCTTGGCCACCCGCAAGACTTTTACAAATCCTCCAGTGATCAAAGACATCCCAATCTTCCCAGGTCCTCTTCACAAATTTATAAAGAGATAGCCGTTTGGAATTGTTGCCCTCTACGGTTTCCCCGATGCAACCTTTCAAGAATTCAACACCTGGCCGTCGATATGTCATAAAGATGAATATCACCACGATCAATTGCTCATTAATTTCAAAAAAATCTCTTCCCCTGAATGCCGAAAATGTTACACACAGAATGAGGAAATGCTTGGAGAACATTTGTTGTCAGATTGTGATGTGCACAGTAACAGCCAGGGGCCATTCTGCCGATTTCACCCTTAAACTTGGGGAGCCAAGTTAACTTTGGCTGTTTAATGCAAACCATGTGTCCTATAGGTAACCACAGACTTTGTTATGGTGCTCTCTCCTGGAAACTTCAACGTTCTGTGAGTTCAACGGCTGTTTCTTATTCATATGAACATGATTTGAAAAGCACTGGCAAAGACAAAAAAGTATGACCTAAATTAAAGGTCCTGCTCACTATTTCTTATTGGACAAGGAGCCAAATTCTCTTAGATCCTCTGTAATCCCTCTAGAGAGTTGGGAGGATTTTTACTGGATTAAGGTAGATTGAGCAGGGAAGTGTTTCTTCACGGATGACTTGATGGCCCTTCGGAAGTTGAAGTGAAAAGAATGTCATTAGGTATGTGCACAATGGAAGATTTGGAAGAGTTTAGTAAGTTTCTTAGCAAAAATATCTGGGGAGTTAATGGTAGAAAAAAAAAGAAGTATCAGGTAAAAGTATGAATTACCATTCCTGCATAGCTACCTTCTAAAGTACTTCAGGCCAACCAAAAATAAATTGTTTTGGGCATGAAACATTTGTAGGGTCGTACAGGGGAGCGGGCACTAAATGAGACCGCCACCTCTGTGCCCCGTTGGATTGTCTTTAAATCCCCCCTTAAACCAGAAGACCAGAGACTTGGGTAGCCCACGTCCACAGACTACCAGATGTGAGATGACTTTCTATCATGTTCAATTACGCTGACTTTACCGGTTGGATGATTGAGCCGCTAAACTTGACCCCTTACCGAGGCCTCAGGGCCCCAGCTAGCTTCCACTCTACACTGACCAGCTTGGTGAAGTAGTTAGCATTCCAGTTGCATTACAAGGCTGTTTTGTTATTGCAGGGTGTGGTGCTTGGACCACTTTCAATTTGGAAGTTGGATAGAATGTACAAGATTGATACATCATAAAGGTCGCTTTCTGTACTCATAGTTGGACCGAAATGATTTGCAGGATGATTTTGCATCTACAAATTCAAAGCCTTGAGGCATTCGTAATCACTGTGAACTTTTAATGGGTCAACTGTATCTTTGATCCTCCATGTGTTCTTGCTGTTACAGTTTGAAAATCTCCCTTATTGATTTGATTCTTTTAACAGCGAAAACTGCCATGAAAACGAAAACTTTGAATTTGCTGCTTCATCGACCTTTTGTGAAATCAAAGCCACTCAGTTCTTAATCCTGAAATGCTATTAGACAAATCTTCAGTAATTCCAAATACTCCTTTTACAAAGAACAAAATCAGAAGTTATGAATACACCCAATTGCTAATAAAGGTTTTTTTTTTTTTTGGTCAAATCCAATTATCTTGGAGTTACTTGGTGCAATTTCATCCATTTGTGACATTACAGTAGCCAGCCAGGCTTAACGGGAAGAAAACAAATGGTTGCCCAGGGACCAATTTACCTATGCACCATGTCACATCATTTTCAGACGTAATTTTCACCCGGCCATCCAACCTGGGACAACAAGAACCAATTTAGCCTGAAGATTTGTTCCTTGTATCTCTCATGATCGCCGACACTGTCTCACCCATACTCTCTCACAGTCTCTTGTGACAGTCGGCAACACAATGCCCCGTCAATTAGAGCGTTGCAACTGCTGAATACTATTAAACCCCCCGAAAAAATAGCGAGTGACACCTAAAGACTGAATGGGTACCGTCCGACACGACCGTTGCGTGTTAGCGCTAAGTAGCAGGCGTGTATTACTATCTTGTTATCGGCGGGACCCCTGAAGCCTCAAGTCTCTGAGGGGGAGTCGGTTTTCTCCTCCAATATCAATAGATTTCCCAATCTTCTGTTTCGTTTTTTGCGTCCATGGGGTTTGCGGCTTGGAGATATTTGTCAGTTGATGCCGTGGGTCGATCGTTTCCTCCTGGCAGCGTACCGGTGAGACGTCCTCGGTATATTGCAAACGTCGAGTCCGTCGGGCGAGGTTTGCAAGTGAAGTAGCCTTTCCAGTGTACTTGTGCGTGCTTCAAGTGTCGCGGTGAACCCCGCGGGCAGGATTTCGCAGTGAAGACCGTTTAAACAAGCTAGTTGATTTCGGCTCTTGGCCTATGAGCTTCGGGAACTTGAACAATCAGTACTGTCATGGATAGAACGACTAATTAGCTTCAGTATCGGGGGGAAATGCTTCTAGGCTGGACTTTATTGACTGAATCGTCCATTTATTTCAACCAGTTTATCTCCACAAGACATTTTTTTGTTCTATACTTTGATGGGGAATCGGAATAATATGTAAGAAAAAGAAGGAACACATAAAATGCATTCGCTTTTTATTTTTTTAGTGGTATTGCATTGGTTTGCCACAGACAATTCACAACATTCAATCACCATTTGGTTTCTGTTTTTGCATAAACAATAGAACCATTTAACTTCTGAGAAGTAAAACCTCTCTTGAAATTGCTGGTCAATCTACCCCTTTTACAGTTTCCTCAAAAAGCATATCTTCTGACCAGACATTTTGATGGGCTATTTTTTTTAATAACATGCCTCTGATTTATTGTAATGTTTTCCTTGAATCGGCCAAAAAATACATTTTTCTTTTCCAAATGGTATCAACTACCTTTAACTGCAAGTAATCCTTTCTACAGTGTCCATTGTTATTTCCAAGCAAACTCCAGCCTAATATTTACTGTAACAATCTACGCCTGTATTTGTTGGAAAAGCAAACCGTACCTTTTTTTTTCTCTGAACAATGTCAAGCTTTCTCATTGAGTCTTGGTTCACCCGTGCCTTTCTGTTTCTATCAAGTTCACTCAACTCTCAACAGACTGCCCCGTTATTTGTCTTTCTGGAGGGGCTGGGTGGTGTACCTAGGGTCACTCCAGGTCAGTGACAGGGCTCCTAGAGGTCACGGCAGGTCAGTTTGTTGTTTTGTGACTAGACTGGTGGTCATACTCGGTGTACTCTTAAAATTTGAAGGTATTGCTAACATACGTGTGGATGTTAGCAGAAATGCTGCTCAAATGTTTGCAGTGTTCCAGCAAAACTTGGCCTCGGATATTGATCGTTTTAGGTGGTATAAAAATAAAGAATTATAAATTTGCATGAGACTTGAAAGGCATTACCTGGAGTACTTTTTCTTAATGAACCGTTTGGGAAAACTTTGTAATATTTGGATGTCTTGAGCAAATAGTTTCCTTTATTAGCGTCTGTCAATAATACTACTTCAAGCAGTATGAGAACAGCTATCTACAGTAGTCCTAAAAAGTGTGTAAAGGTTCAGTTGAGTATTTGGTGACTATTAATGACGAGTATCAAGTAAAAACTAAAAAGTAAATGCAGTGGGTTTTTGGAATTTCGGTTAATATAACTAAAAACAAATCAGGCTTGAATATTGATTCATGTCAGTTTTAACAGCTCAGTACAGAAATCGTAATAATTGGTCTGAGTTAAGAAACTTGCTGATAATTTCCTAAATGCTGTACATTTGGTGCACTTTTGGATTAATACATCTGTACCATTGAAACCCATTGAAAGAAATCTGAAATCATGTCTCATTTTGACCAGGGTTTTGTTAAACCTTGCCTTTCAGAGTCAAATCACTGTAGAACCCATCTCAGATACTCTAAACCTGCTGAACTGAATCAGTATGGATTAAATCCTCTAGGTAAACTGGATTAACAGTTAACAGTAATAGCATCAGATTTAACAAATAACTAGTTGTTGAATAAAAGGATTGTTGGTTTACATGATGTGGATAAACTGGATTATCATATAACTGGTAACAGTTCATGTTATAACTGTTAACAGTAAAAGCTTATGACTGGTTGTTGAATAAAAGGATTGTTGGTTTAAAAACAATGTACATTGCATGGAATATTTGACTGGTATCCTGTCGCTCGTAGGCAAGACTTAATGTGCTTAGTAAAGTTCTGTGTCTGGCAGCTGCATAAAATTGACCCCCGTTTTATTCCTGTATGTTGGCTTGTTTCTTTTTCACTCGTCTGTTTTCTGTTTCGCAGCCTTATCACTTTTAATCCTGGTGGCCAGTTTTGCCTTTATCTCTTGTTCCTTCCTGTTGTCGGTGTCTACATTCTACCACGAGCCATTGTCAAATTTACACTGGAGTTCTTGTGTGTGTGTGAGATGACCCAGAGAACATGTTGCATAAATGAAACAATTCATGTGGGGGTTTATATATAAATGCTATCTCAGTGGATCATATTCAAGTATTTGGTCAGCAACACTCTTACTATTTGTACCTTTATTGCAGAAAGTGTGCTGTGATGACTTGTTCCGTGTTCTTAGTATGCAAGCTTCTAGCCCAAAGTACAGGAGAACCATCCAATTTTTTATTAGGCTTGCACCTTTATCAAATCTTTGTACCTTGATTTCAGTTGCCCAGGGGCATACTGGCAATTCCTTTATGCTTGTTGGCACTCCTGTCGAGCCAAGCAGATACGCTCCGAGTTTTTTTGCAAATGTCTTTGTTTGGCCCAACTGCCTTTTGTGTATTTCACACACGTACATCTATATTTCTGTATCATTGCTTAAAAAAAGTGCTTGTCAACCCATAGCACACAGTGGTATTTTAAGAGCCCATTTGTATACCCCGGCATTATTCCCGACAAGCTTGACCACAATGGCTGTATCATCGGGTTCACAATACAGGCGTTCTTGTTATCATTCAACTGTCATATATTTCCCCTGCCCATTTAATCGCAATATTTCCTGCTGAATGACTCCAGCCCCCCAAAAAGAGGTCACCCCTTTTGATTTGTCCTTGCTGTGTTTCCATTCAAGCTCTTGTGCTGTGCAACGGGCTTGTCCATACACCATGCAAATTGGCATAGTTGGTCTGATGCCTTTCATGAAAGAGGCTCCACAGCCTCGGTTGGACAAATCTCCAGCATGCCGGGGAGCCTCGACGTGGGAACCACACACACTGGTCCAGTTGTGGCTGGCCATGCACTAAGTTCATGTTCATTACAGGCTGTCGTGGCACCGTTTGCCAGCAAGCTGAGGGGTTGATGTTGGCCTTGACTGAACTTTATGAGGTAGAGTGTACGTGTACTGTGGCTGTACGAGAACACAGTGTAAAGGCAGAGATAGTGCAGTGTGCGCATAGCTGGGATAGAAAAGGCCTATAATATGAGAGGGAGATATGCCAGCCCAGGCATTTGACAAGCTACTGGCTAGGATTGTGGGCCAGACCGGGGCCGTCCTACCACATTCAAGTGAGGCTGAATACTAACCATGCTGCCAACCTTCTTTTGCTGCTGTTGATTCAGTAAGGACTGTTCTCTAGTCTGGCTTGGTTGTAGTTGAATCCACTCTTCAGGTTTGACAACCAGTTTCATCCTTGTGTCTTTCACTGATATTTTAAGCCCAGGCACCTCCATCTCAGACCCAGCACAGTCTCAGCAAGTGAGGATCAGGAGCCAAGCAATCTACCTGTGCTGTGCTGTTGTCATTGGTAGCAGTAGTGTTTTGGGATCTTGTCAACATCTCAGTCTGCAACAAAGTCCACCAGCATAATAACTGACCATCCGACGGGTCGCCTACTAGTTTTCATCCAACACACCGGTTGTGTTCTCAAGCTAACTGTTTCCATTTTAGCGTGGTTTGCCGTGTGTCAGACGTGAGGATATCCCACCGTTATTTGGCTGGGCAACTGACCATCAACTGAACAAGAAAAGTACATCAGTGTATGGTGTAATTTTTGGTTTTCACCTTGGTTCCGATCGTCATGGAGGTCTTCTGGAAGAAGATTGTCGAAAACGAAGATCTTTTCACTGGGTATGTCTTTTTACGTTTTTATCCTGTCTTTGTATTGATCATTTTCATGAAGTCTTTTGAGTTCTCTACTAGTATTATAATCTGCACTAACGACATTTAGTGTCTCTATTCTCAATGTCATTTTGAGGCCTTGTCTTGTTCCGCACCATTTTTTTAATTTCACCTCCTCGCGTTGGTCAGAAATTGCCAGTAATTCTGCTGAATGGACCAGACAGTGTTTGATTAATTACGGTGGATTAATATATGCATGAAATTCTCCCCGCGATGCATGTATGATTTTTAATCCGCAGCGATGGGTTTGATGTAATTAGGCGCGTGCTGTCAAGCGCGGCATTTTGGTTACGTATCTGTGTCATTTTTCACATTGTCTTTTGACAAGTGGCCGTGTCACTTCTGAAATATGATTGTCACAATGAATGATTTTGTTTGATTTACTGTCATTTTCACTCTTGAATCACGATGTTATCTCACCTTTGAGATCGTTCCAAATAAGGAGCACTTCATTCATATATTTTGCTCACTTAAGCCTATAAACTAAAAAAAAATATCTGTAATTCATCTTGTCAGATTTACATTGCTACAGTTAAGTGACAACACTGTTAAAAATTACTGCCTTGAATTCAGAATGTTTTTGTGTAAGCATGGTTAGTCAAAACATTTTCTGACGTGTATTTAATTGTGTATGCTCACAAACTGCAACATAGTGCCCGACTAAGCAGGGAAAAGACCTTGGGATCTGTCACGTTTTGGGTCTATTTGTTTTCCAAAAATAGGATTTCATCTTTGCTTTTTGCTCTATTAGCCCATATTCAATGGACACAAGGACAACTACCGGTAACAATCATACTTAGTGAATCAAAATGTATAACATTCCCCCAATGTGGTTTGTAAATTACCAGGCTGTTTGTGTGAGTTCAATGGCGTGTGGTGTGCACCGTGACAAAACACCCCTCCCCCACTCCACTCGAAATGACAACACCAATAAAAGACCCACAACAACAAAAAAACCAAACCCCAGACACAAATGTCCAGCGGCCTCTAGCTTTTGTTTAAAATGGCAGGTGTGAATACGGCCTGGGCTTGGGCCTGCAATTTGTTATTAATGCATCACATCCGTGGAGCCAACCCCCTCATTGTTGGCACAAGTCAGGATTATGAAACTCAACGGAAAGCCGACCTTGGCAAATTTATTTTGTTTTTAAAAAAGGCTATATATAATTTCCTTGATAACTTAAGCTCAATTGGCAAAAGAAGCATTCTTATTCAGATTTTTCATTTCAGCAATAAAAAAACATTCTCGTAATTTTCATAACATGAGATTTTCGTGGATACATACAGTATGCTGTCTATGAAAAAAACTTCATTAACAATAAATGAACCTGCTGCAAACAATTTGCTAATTATGAAAAGGAAAAAAAGAACATCTTCGTTGTATTGTAATTTTGCTACTTGTAAGCTTTTCGCACTTCATTTTAGGTTTTTCTGAGTTTGCAAATGTATAGGTACCGAGATAGTCTAAAATCATCTTTTTTTGTGTTCAGCTTTCAGTTGAACTCTGTGCCATAATAATTAAATTGCAAACGGAGAATGCTACCATTTGCAAAATGTTTTTGTATTGAAATTTTTTTTATTAAATTTGTCATTTCATTGTGACAAGTTGAAAGCTTACTGCTGGACACAAGGCATGGAGTTGAACACTTGTTTTTATTAATTTTTCTTTTTTACAAAATGTTTAATATAACAATGAGGTCTGTACTGGTGTTGTGCATGTAATTGACAGAATTCATAAAACAGTCCTCCCACTCCACTCGATATGACAACACCAACACCACAATCTCATTTTCCTGAAAGGTCTCTTTGCTAACGGATAACAGTTGAACGTTTGGCCAAGTTTTTTCATCTGTAACATTACAGCTTTGTCTCATATGTTGCAAAAACCTTGTCAGTGAGTTTCTGTTTAATGATTTTAAATTTCTAACTCTTTAAGAGCAATTTATTTTTGTATATAGGGGCTTATCTTTAATGAGTCTCCATTCTCCCAGTCAGGGAAACCTAGTGAATTCGGGGGAAAATACCAACAATCAGGGACAACTCTGGGACTTTGATTGTGACCCGGAACAGAAAGGGTTTCACCGGGCATTTGTGTGTCTGGTGTTTATCGACTGACAGGGCAGTGGTGACTTTTTAGAGTTTATGCAGTGAGAATATTACACATCTTTCCAGACAATCAGAATTGGCTGTTCTCTCTTTAAAATAATCCTCATGGAATGTTTGACATTTCGCAGGGAATCATCAGCCTCAGGGAAAAGTCAGGGGATCTTGTCTTCATAAAATTCTGGGAACCCTGTTTAGATATTCTACCTGTTCTTGTTATGCATTGGAGAACATTTTGACTTATATTATAAGGCTCCTGACCTACAACCACTAGATCACACAGGTTTGCTTGTAGAACACAATATTTTTGAAAACAAAAATGTCTTAGACTCTCACTATTGGTTTTAAGATCACATGCATGAGTATTAAATGTACATCAACCTTTCATTTTTAGCACAACAAATAAACAGCAAACTAACAAATAAACAATGTTAAGTCACAACTGTTCACCCACACTTCAGTCAAACCAATCTAGTTCAGCTTGGTATTCAAAACACAAAACACATCATGTGAAAAGTACAGTCGCGTTCAATGGTAAATATGTTAGTGATGGCTCCCAGACTGATCAATATACATTACACAGCCAATTATGAGTCTCTGTTCAATAGCCTTGAGGCATCATGTGCTCTGCTTCATGAGTAGAAAACATCATGTTTTCTTCTCATCAAAACAGCATTTTGTCTTGTTCACAAAATCCTATTTTTTTAATCGGTGAACAATGCACCAAGCTTTCAAACTTGGTTCGAGGCTAAAAATAGATTGTTTACTAATTGGATATTGGTATCTATCGCTCGTAGTGTCATTGATTTGCATTTATGTATTGATCAAGGATTATGGAATAAACATGAAATAGTTGACTTCATCTTCAGTTGTTGCTCAATCTTAGACACTTTTGTGGATGGCCACAAGACCAGAAATGCGCCGTGAAGGTTTGTATATTTGCTGTGTTGTGGGAGAGTACGTTCTGCACAAATCTCCATTTGTATCGCAAACTATCCCAGGATGCAGTGCATACATACCGTAACTGAATGCTTCCTATCTGTAAAAAGGTCACTAGTTTGAATGAGACTTAAGGGTTTGCATGGTGGACATGATCGATGTTTGCGGTAAAACCATGCTCTGTTTGTCATCAGGAGACTGTCTCCTGATGTAGGGTTCGAAACGTTGAGTTAACCAACTGGTTCTTCTCATAACCACACAACTCACAAAGAGATATCGTTCACATGGTCACTAGTTTAATATAAAGATGAATGCATTCCTTGTTCAGATTTATTGTCTTCATATTTTTTCTGAGTTCTCTTCACAGGGAATGGTACTTTTGAAACAAAATCACAGAACTTTCTTTCCCTGCTACTTTTTTTTATGGAGTGTGTTACATTCGAGAAACAGGAAACCAGTCAATATGTACATATATGTTCAACAAGTCTAAAATATTGATGTATACACCGCACCCAAAATAACCATAAAAACTATAGAGCCCTCAATTTGAACCAGAAATATTCACTATAAATCATTGTATTATTACATAAATCTAAATGCTTACATATTAATTTAACATTGATTTAAACACCACATGTAACTAATGAATAACTGATACCACGCATGACATGCAGCTATCAGCTTTAATGGCAGAAATACAAGGCAGGACTGTAACATTTTCCAAACGAAAAGTCTGTCCGCAAAAGTGGTGTACCAACAATCACGTATTTGAGGTTTGAAATGGAAGACGGTGCAGTTTGTTGTACCCAACTTGAGAGGCTCAGCTCACGTTTACCCTAGGGACACGACCTCACCCTGCCGAGTAAAGGCATCCAAACTGAACAGTTATCAGGATGGTAGGAAGAAAGGTTGCTGGGAGTGTTTCTTATCAAAGTTGATAGCCCAACATATTTCATTTGACTGGTTGACCTCTATGGTCTGACAAGCGAAGCAAGAGAACTAATACGACCAACCTCTGGTAAGATGGAGGCGCATGTCAGTGTTACACACAGTTCTGTGTATAATCCCGCACCCATTTTTGTGGTACATGATATCTCAGACTTGTTATTTTCAGTGCTAGAAAACCCAGTACTGTGTTATTTCACCAGCAGTTTGTGCGCCACCGGCCAACAGGCTTCAGACTAGAGCATTTTGCTGCTGCCGCCCGTTAAGATTGAATATTATGCAACCTGTGGCAATGGATTAGCGCCTGTTGGTTTTCTAAAGGCTGCTCAGTCACTCCTTGGGCGTGCTTCCTTGAGGCAGCGTAGTCACACATTAGGCTCTGTTATCCATGGTTGGCCATTAGGCTTGGCCTTATTCCTTCACCAGCATTTGTTCGGCCAAGGCAATAGCTATCTGCTTTGGCGATAACTAACCCCCAACAAAAGACCCTTTCAATTCTTTCTTCATTCTTTCTTTTTTAGGTTATTTCTCCCAACTTGGGACAAATGTCAGATTGTGTTAACAATGAATCTCTTTACAGCGAGATTGGTACTAAGTTGGCAAGGCTATTAATTATGTACTAGTTTAGACGGTGAACAGAACCGAGCGTGCTTTTCAGAAGGGGAGCTCTTTTTTTTCAGAGGTGAGGAGAGACCCTGATTTCAACATTTTGATAGTGTTAATTTTATTGGGTGATTAATAATAGGAGCCAGAGGAAAGCTGGGCTTTCAGTCGAAAAGTTGACCCGAAACCAGCTATTCTACTTCGCGTCGGCTATTGAAAGAGAAAAAAGAAAAAGACACCTCGGTTTAAATTAAATGTTTTCAAATTCTGGTCGTTCAGGTATTAAAAAGATGTTTGCATGGGGATTTATTGTCAGCCTAAGGGCTTCCATTTTAGAGAAAAGGGGAGAGGGGAAGGAGAGAGAGTTACTGTACTTTAAACAGGGCAGTCATTTGGGGTAAAACGTTATCAAAGAACTAGATTATTGGAGGAATGTTTGCTTCAGTGTTTGTTGGCCCCTTCTTGTGGAGAAACATTGTTTAGGTCACGAGCCATCAGCCATGACGGGACTGAACCAACCAACCACCTCAAATGAAATATGTGAAATATTGTGGAGCTATTAAGCTCTTGAATACAAATCTCTGTTCTGTGTGGAAAATCGCGATTGAAAATGCCTGTAATCTTTTCACTACAAAATGTTGGATATATTTTAGATGATGTTGAATTCAAGGATGTATTAATGAACTGCAAATTTAAACATGCCCAGAGTGTAGCGAATCAAATCAACCATCACACAACTGAGACGAACACGTTTTCCTCTGTAGTACCGTATAAGGCTGTGTTTTCACTTTTATGGCCAGATTTTTATGGGGACGGGAAAAAAACACACTTACACAGAGAACTGTAGAAATTGTTTCTCTGGGTCTTGAGAGTGCCACTTGTGGGTAGAGACACTTTACAGCCAGAGACCACACACTCGCACTCCCATCTGCAACTCAAGAACATCAAGGTGAAATGGAGTCCGGGCCTTCTGGCCATAAACCTGCCGATTGTTTACAGAACGAACGTTGAGATACTTGTTTGTCTTCGCCCGGGAGACGCCACCGTTTGTTTGGCTTAGTGCTGCACTGTCTTCGGGGCCTGTCCTCAAGTTCGGCCACGTTTCCCTCTCCACGAATCCACCATGTGCTTCAGCTACCAACAGGGAAAAAAAATATCACCAAATAGAAAGAAAAAGAATCACCATTGTACTGGAATCTATTGGCATGCACCTTTTGAAAAGTGCTATGACCGGTTAGCCAGTTTGGAAGAGATCTTCACGGCATAACTAAAACACAGATCAGCTTACGTGACAGTGGAGAGCTTTTAGCCACTAATACCAGTTTTGGGTGGCTGGCCTATGCCCCCTTGGTTTGCTATCTTTGGCTGCCGTGGAAAGGACAGCCCTGATACCTTCGGGGACAGGAGGATACATTTGAAATGATACCACACCGAAAGTTTGGTTTTGGGACCTTGAAATATTCCAGAGATACCAGTGAAAAAAGTCACCTTCTGTAAACTTAAGAGTCCTCTTTGCTCACTAGATATTCCAATGGGAGACCATATACCAGAAATGTTGATACCACTTTATAGATGAAATTATAAGTTCAAAGCCAAGATCCAAGAAATACCTCCACCTTCCGTATTGCAGAAAAATTCCTATCTGGCCATTTACCAGTTATCACAAACTACCACATTGCGGTATTGATACCACTTATGGATGAAAGTATACTCCAATGTAAAAAATAATGAGCCTAAAGCCGTAAGCATAAAATACTGATGAATCGATGAATACAGTACATTATGATGGTAAGCATAAAATACTGATGAATCGATGAATACAGTACATTATGATGGTATGGATAGGTAATCATGAATAATTTGGCATCACCAAACCTTTGCAAGATACTTCAGTATAGAAAAACTCTTAAACTGCCTGATGGACCATTAGAATATGAAAGAATCTACATGCAATTAAGTTGCTATGCTGTGGGAGTCATTCAGTCCTAGTTGCCAACACAGCACAGGTGCTTCTCCTCCGGCAAAATGGTTTCTCGCTGACCCCTGACCTCTACTGATTGCCGCAATCTGTTAACAAGTACAACTTTCTGGGAGTCCAAATCCTGCATTAAAGTCACTGCCGCAGAGAACTAAGCTGGCTTGAAAACAAAATTACTTTATTGAGTTGGTCTGGGGTTAAGAGGTACAGGGGTAGTGAGATAAGTGAGTGTACTAAAATCAGGAGGAAAAAAGTTGTAGTTACATATACTTCAACCCCCCCCCCACCATCAAAACAAAACAAAACATCATTGACTGCTGTGTGAATTAAGACCAACACATCAAATCAACCTCTGCAAACCTCGCATAAATATCTTGAATGAAAAAACAAATGATATGAGCCATACTGTTGCAGAAACTTGTAATACTTTTCAGCTGGTTGACTGTTTGAGGCCTTTGAACGAATGAAATACCGCGAGTGACATAACCCTGATATTTCAGAAATATTGCTGGTTGTCAAAATAATACCTCAACAATTGTTTTATACCTATTCTCTCTACTATCCAAGGTAGCTTTGAGTTAATGACTTATTCAATTTGATTGCATTGTAATAATCAACATTTCACTTCAAGTGTATTTGCTTATAATTTGCCAACACTTTACCCCTTGAATTTCATAACACAATGTAAAATAGAAATCACTTTCTTCTCATTACAAGCATAGCTGTTTAAAACCCCATAATATTCAGCTGTAAACCTAATAGTAATATCACCCTGCAGCCTGCACATTTATTTTTATCTGAATTTTTTCCCCTTTGAATCATGTATGTCTGTCATACGTCATGTTAGATTGTCCAATATAACACAGTGAGATGATGAATTCTGGATGGCAGCCACAAATCGGATGAATACGTGTTGAATTAGAACCTATACTCCCCCAATCCAGTCTTGCCAGTTGTCGCCTGCATGGTGCATTGCACTTTTTCCTCCCCTAAGTCCAGTCATTCCCCCCCCCCTCCTTTTCCAATTCTCTATCGGTTTAGCAGCAGAGGAGAGAGATGGCTGTGAGCGTGTGTTCACCCGAACCGGGCCGCGTTAGACTCCAAATATCATCGTATGAGGCACACTTTGGCCTAGGCACTGGGTGGAATCCAGTTGAGTAGTCATCCGGCTTTCAGTCATGCAGAACCAAGATTTAGAAATGACCAGATGGTTGTAAGGATGAGAGGCAGTGAAGGCTATCGTAGGGGTGGGGAGGGGGAGTGGGAAGGGAGGGGGGATGAGTGAGAGACAGTGAGCAAGTCAGCTCAGCCCAGAGCTGCTCGCTAGCGTGTCACAAACATGTCCAAGCAGTCAGCAATTTGCTGGCTGACTTCCACCTTGGGGCGATGTGTAAGGGTAGATTGCTTTTAGATTCACGCTATAGCCGACGGAGCCATATAGGCATCTCCCTGTATTCGGTGTGACTCGGATCGAAGCTGGGACAGGCAGAATAGCGGCTTAAAATCGCCGATGGAGAATTAGCCTGGAAAGGCGCGGGGTGCCTGAGTAGTCTGATGTAGGCATGAGATCGTTGTCGGGGAAATCCATCATGCCTTATCTTGTCAATCCACTTGGGCTAAAAGGCAGGACCCATTTTAACATCTTTATTCTGATGATGTGTCAAAATAAAGCAAGAAAAGATATACCACCTTTATTAACACTGCCACTATCAAATCATTTTATAGAAAAATTAGAACTTTGAACAAAAAGAAGATATGGGCAAGGACATGAATTTCAGTCTGTTTCAATAATCTAGAACTCTTCATATGGAATATTGTATTCTAATAATACGAATATTTGTGATAAGGAAAATAATTCCATGTTTAGGTTGGCATTTTCATATTCAAACATCAACGCAGCACAATCTACATGTATCTTTCTCTCTGCATGTATATCCATCATATTACCCTAATTATGCTCTAAACAGGGTCTCTTTTATTAATATATAATCTTCCTGTGAAACTATTTAAGTTTTCCCCCAAAACCTGATTCAAAGAACTCCAGGCAAACATTTGACCTCATAGAACCTTGGGACAGTTTTAGTTTATTTCTTGTAGTGTTTTTTTATTCACCAAGAAGAGATGATGGAAAAACCAGATGGTTTGTCTGGGTGCAGTCCCTTGATGAGAAGGCTGTAGCATCCCCCCCCCTTCCCTCAGTGCTTCATTACTTTCATAACATAATGACCATATGACCTCTGCAAGCAGACTTTATTTAATTGCTTGCTAGATTTTAAGTCTGAGGCTATAAAAATCAAATCTAGTTGAAGTTGTGTCTTACACCCAAACTGTAGTACGATTAGGCACAGGATTTATGTTATACTCTCTGTACATGCAAGTACAGGGACCCTTGTTCACAAGCTTTTGCTTCTTTGGGGCCCCCTCCACAGATTTTATTTTTTGTGAAACCTGTAAGTTATTTCATTGTAACGTTTGTTCATGATTCTGTGTAAAATAAACCATGAAACCACAAAGCCAAGAAACTTATACTGGGGCCAATAGTTTGTGGCACTGCGTAGTTCTTGATTTACATGTACATTCTATGTATGCCAACTTGTACTATCAAACATGCAATTATCTTGTTTCTACACTACAGCCAACTTGTGCTTTGACATGTTAGCAAATGTCAAACCTTGCTGCAAAGTATGAAATGATGTCTAGTGTACGCATGGCCTTTATTTTTCATTTTGTTAGAATTTTTATTACAATAATACATTCCATTGTGCAACCATTTCTTTGACTTTTGTCAATAGAAGCTAAGTGTGGAAACACCGGGGGAAAAAATAGATGAATACGATCAACCTTCACCTTTTTTTCCTCAAGTGTACTTTATTTCCCACCCATTCATTTAAGGTCAGTGCAACATGTACTCTTCAGTCAAGAAGGAAAAATAGGGGGAGTGTAAAAAAAAAACCTAGTCTGGTATGAGATGGTGAGGTTCCGCACGATTGCAGACTGTTGGAGTGACGCGAGATTTTTTGGTCACAGATGGCATTCATTTGACTGAAGCGTGCCTCGTCTATTTCCCAGACAGTTGGTCAGACACCATAGTTGCCGATTGGTCAGTATTTTTTTCTTCAGCCTTGTCCGGTTGTATCGACCATTGGAGTCTGGTGTCTCACGGCACATGCCACATCCGGAGTCCAGGGGATTCACAAACCCAAGGTCAGGGGTTTGTTGCTTTTGGTTGGCGCTTTTGATCGCCGGTGCGTTAACTCGATAATCTGTTTTTGCACTTTGAGGCGCTTGATCGCACCCTGTTCTACTCTCTCTAGAGAAATCATGCTGAAGAGGGAGGCAGGGGCGGCACCATCAGCCATGCTTGTAGATTGGTTACGCTTTAATGTCAAGGAAAGGAAGGGAACAAAAAGCATTCTTGAGTCATGTGCATGCCACCAAATTATTATTGTTACTGAACCTGTAGAGTTATTTTCATGATTGGTTTGGTCCTCCATTGATGTAATAATGTAAAGGCAAAAGAGCAAAATTTAGTTCAGCTGAATTTAAAAAAAAAAACTATCAGAAAGTCACCATGACATCCAAATCAAAAGAAAGAAATATTTCTTAAACGTGAACTCAACTGTGAAACAAGTACTGAAGTAGATGGCAGATCATACATTGCACTGGTCACTGTCCAGACTTCTACGCACTCTGTGGTCAGTTTGGCTGGACGCTGAAGACTGACCAATCTGCCCAGTCGAGTCTTCAAGCAGCTCCGCACCACTTGACTCGTATCGAAGCATGAATAATTCATATGTTCTCCCACATCAGCACTGATCGTCTGGGAAGGCCCTGGAGTGAGCCGGACATTATCTCTGGAGTCGTGGGCAATTCATCAGTCTAAAAAACACTGACATTCATGGCCATTGGTCCATGTAGCTTACTCACCGTATTTTAGCAATTTCACTTCTTTTTTGAATGATTGCCTCTACACAAGGAAAACATCAATATTGTTTAGTATGTTACATTTTATACATTTTCTAGGAGTCATTAACATTAAACTAGGGATGAAGCATCATTTTGGGGCTAGATGTTTGGTATATTAGCTCTCCTCCCCTGTCAAGGCAGTTTCGAGAGATACATGTATAACCCCTAAAAATTAGAAATGGAAAGAAAGAGGGGCCAGGTTCTTGGAACTGCTAAGTAGAGAAATTATTTGCTTAGCCAAACCAGGTAACCAGTCAAAATTCCATGCAATGTGTATTGCCTGTGACTGGTACTCATCGGATTTCTGCTAAGCATTTCCATCCAGTCAGTATCAATGGATGTGCCATACATGTACCTCATAGTAACTCAATTCCCGCACTTTGCCATGTGCCGGTATAGACGATCGAATAATAGCCTTAGATGTGTGCTTTCACCCCCACCTGTCATCTTGTCTTCTATCATCTGAAAGTCTGAAAGGTCCTAAATCCCCTAAATCCTGTGGATTAAATCGCGTGAATCTCTGGATTAGCAGAACATATGCGGGAACACGACTAATTTGATATTTGACTTGTTCTATGGAAGAGAATTGTGTCCTTCTGGAGTTGTGGATTTCAGCCATTGACGCAGTTTTTGAAACATTATTTTTGATAGAATGAATGTTTTATTGTGTGAAAATTTGAGTTTCAATTTTTGGATTTTGCCCTTCACAGATGTAAATGTAATTCTAAGCATTTGTGGTTTTGCAAATGCTTGCCACGCTGTCAATGTTCTTTTTGCGATTTTTATGTCAATTTTGCAGTGATTAATTGTTTATGATAAAGGATGCTATGTAAATTCTACAAGTTGTTTACAAGTAAAATATTAGCTAGTTTTGGAATAGCTCGTTTATTATTGTTTGACATGTTGAAAGTACAATTTAATTTTGATCAGGAAAATTTGACTCCAGTGTGCATCGAGTGTAAGTCCTCAGAATTTGTTGTCTTGTGTCTTGCAAGATCAGAAAGACATCAGGTCAATGAATTTCCTTGGAAACATGACCTAAGTATTGTGGAATGTCTTTGCCCTGGTCAACCTTTTGGTTCGTCGTTTGAGACGTTGAAAGGTAACCCGGGGGCTTTAATATACAATTAATAAGGCGACCTGATCTAGGAGACTGGTAATCAGTACCCGATGGCTATACGTGGTTACTTCAACCGGATCTAGCGTCATTGGAGAACCCTGGTGGTAACGCTGGGCTGGCACGGCGGGAGGCCTGGACTCTGAAAATACCCGCTTCGTGCTTCTGGTCCCAAATTCCTTAGGAAGCTGCTTTGGTTTGGGGCGATGGAGGTTATGGTCTGAAGTTGGGCTTTCTTGGTTTGGAGAACGGGCGGTGATCGATGTCTGAGGAGGACATCTTGGATGGGGATATGAACGGTCGGCTGGCTGGTTTGTGGCGTGTATGTGTGTAGGATCAGGGCCTCTGACTGGCTGCACGGTAGACCGTGGCTCCAAACTGAATGCTGTGATTGCGGGCATGGCAGCTATCCTACTGGAACAAAGGTATTGTGACACGGGGAATCGCTAACTTGTAACCATTCCATGAAGCACTAAGCAAGGTTGGGCGTGTGTAGCAAGGGTCACTTAGGAGTGTTTTCATAAGCTATTGGCAGCTTGCATTCAGCGTAGCCCTTTTTTTGGCCTTTATCCTAGCCTGTTGTCACTTGTCATACGCTTGACTCATTTGCATTCCCTCTTATCGCTATAGTGTGGGTTTGCACAGTTGTTGGTGTGTACTAGACATGAGCATGTGCATGCATATTAATATCCTTCATCACTTTGATTGTAGACGTCCCTCCCATAAATCAAAATGCCAGTTTTTCAATCTTTAATTTCCCTCTGTTCATTATTTTTTCTTTGCACAAACCAAGCCCACTTTTGCCCTTGTTTATATTTACAATATTTTTGCAACAAACATTGAGTAAATAATTTTTGAATACCGTTTATTTATTTGCAATTTTATTAAATTTTTAGTTTACATGGATTCTGCTTTGTCACTATTAGAACTGTAGGATTATACATGTCTGTTTAAAACCAATATTCTCACCTTGTCTTTGCTAATTTCGAGTGATGACTTAATATTGCACTGTCATTTTTTATCATAATTGGGAAAATCCCTGTCAGAAGTTAGGATTTCATAATTTTGATTTCTCATCCGAAGACCTTGAACTTAAGTGAAGAACTGTAAAATGTCATTCCTTATCTGTCTTGAAAAAGAGTCTGTGGAGGTAAATCCTGTTGTGTCATCTTAGTATAATTGCCTCACTAACAGAGACAATTGGACATCCGCGTCTCCGATGCATCAAACAGGGTTGGACATCTTTATCTTAATGAGCCAGAGGGACCCCAACAAAAATCTCATTTATTTTCAATTTATATTTGCCTTCCAAAAACAGTGGGGCACGGCCCGTCATAAATAACAAGAAAATGATATAATAGTGGAGTTGGCATGAACGAACGGAGTAATCCCCGTGGCCAATGGGCAATTAGACCCGACTTTCTATCTCAATATGCCATGCATTATGCAATAGATAAAATCACAGACTATATTTGGGTGCGCATCACTCAAGGTAATTGTTGCGACTGGCATAATTGACTCCGCTGTGACTAATGCTCGTGTTCCTTCTACCTAGCGGAGTACCAACGTATCAGTTAAGCTGTTTTTTTCAGTGTGTCCTTACCTTTTAAGATGTTGGCTTTGTTCCTGTTGTACTAAAGACAAGAGTTGTGCAGAAAATATTACAATATTACTGGCTGTGAAGATGCACGTAGGAACGTTGGTAAATACCCAGAATTGCACCTCCTGATTTACATGTACTAAGCATTGCTTGCTCAAAGTGAAGATTGGGCTGGTACCAAAAACCCTGTGAAATTAATCCATCTGAAATGGTATCGTTTGGAAGAAAATAGCATTGAAGGTGGTTTTAAAACAGTGTGCCTGCAGGCACACTTTTTTTTACATGCATTAGCAACAAGACCCCCGAAATGTTGTCTTTTTACTCAAAATGTATGGTATAACACATTAATTGTAATGCATCCTGTTAAAAATTTGAAAAATGTTGTTGTTCAAATAAACCAACAATTCATAAAGAGCAAATAATCCTATTTCTAAACTGTTACCAACGATAATTCCATTAATTCAAATAAACCAGAAGACAAACCACCTTAGCCAGTTAGAAACTAGCTAAAGCAAAAGAAGTAGCTCCACGTTTATAAAGATACAATAATTAATTGAATCAGTGAGTGCACGGCAGTGATATAGTTCTGATGGTTTTATGTTTATTCCCTTGTGAAGTTCTGTACGTCGTCTGGACGTCTGCCCTTCCCTCCAGGCAACCCTGGAGGATTTGTTGTCTGCAAACCACATTATTAGAAGATTGAACATTAATCCCTGCATGGTATCAAATTAGAGTGATTCAAATAAGAAATGATCATGTTTTATTGATAAAGTATTAGATTCATTTTTATGTATCAGACAGGATGATTCATGACGCGAATTTTTGCAGCGGCTTGATTAAGATCTTTGTTCAATATTTTTCAGGGGAGGGGGGATCATTCAAGTCTGTCTGCCTGTTGTACTATCTTCAATTTTCATTCTTCATGCTAATGCAAAGTGACTGTGATGAATGAAACCACAAAAATTCACTATTGTCGAAATGTATTCCATATTGGAAGATCAGCAATGTGTATATTTACCGTCTTTGTCATCAACGCGTTTTGCATTTGTGTGAAGTATGAATCAGACTGGAGTCGTTGTTGACTGTCATGTGATCTTCTCAGGTCAGTCAGTGTTGACTCGCTTTGAACGGGGTGACCTGTTCGCTCTGTCTGCCTTGGTATATTACGCATACACATTGTATTTGGATTGAACTATAGGATGTTTTTAACAAAACCGAAGAAAGTAGAATGATCAAGTCTGTGTTGCATTATCTTAGTCATTCCAGGGTACTCATTGCATATTCCTTACATACAATCATCCTTCTGCTGAGTAAGAATACAGGCTGTTGCCATGGCGAACAATGATTGTTAACCAACCTGCTGTCATCTGGAGCCACTGTCTTCTTATTAACACCACTTGAATTGAAGTCCATTCTATTTCATCCCCTGGTTCTGTTACGTTACAAAATAAATCTCTCTGCCCTTTCCCCTCCCCTCGCACCTAGACCCCTCCCCCTCCCACCTAGACCCCTCCCCTTCATAAAAATAGAAGTGCATATTTGTACAGCATATTAAGACAGGAAGCCTGTTTTTGTAGTGTGAGTGATGGACTGTCATGGAGGGTGCGTGTCTAATGTGACATTGGACCTGTTTGCTCTGTCTGGTTGACCACTGTTGATACATCCCTACGGTGGTTACGTCTAGTCCCCTGCGGCTCACTTGCAAAGTAAAATGCAAATCTGGGTTGAACCCGAGGGTACCAGATTTGACACGGACGTGGTATGAGATAGAGTGCCCACCTTCACCCATGTGAGAGGACTTAGTGGTAGTCCAAGAAGACATCACACAAAATCAATTTACGGGACAGGGATTTGCCACTTCCAAGCGATCTTTGGAATGTAAAACTCTGTACTTTAGGCTCCATTGGCTGTATCATCATGAAAAATAAACATCAACCTTATGAGTAAATTGCTCTGATACAAACCAAATTTTCAAAAAAATGTACATAAGCATAAAGAAGTATTCTGATAAAACATGTCTAGCAAAGATAGAAAAGCAGGATTTATTTTGAAACTGGCCTTTGCTTAGAAAAGTTAACGGTTAATGTTTTTAACTGCATGTGCCTTTTATTCTACCTCGATTTGTCATGTGGTAACGTTTGCTGCTACATGTACATGTAGAAGATACAAGTGGATGCACTTCATGACGGTCAGAATTATCTCAGAGCCTAAGAAATCTAAAGCCAGACTCTGTAAGGAAATCTTGCAGGCTAGCAGTCATCTAACTTGACCTTGGAAAGAACTGGCGTAGTGTTCTTGGTAACCACTCATGCACATCTGTCTCAAGGCTGTTGTGATTCCAGTGGGAGGGAGGCAGAACATGGTCCCGATTGGTCCGGTTGCACTGTCATCATCTACGCGTTGTGCCAGTTTGATTGTAATGCAGAGCTACACGTGCAGATGAGTCATTACCTTAAGGTACAATAAACATCCAGTCAAATTAGAACTCAAGCCTCCATCTCTCATTATCTTTCAATCTTCCTGTTTGCTTTTTTATTATTTCAATTTTGTTGAATGATTACGTGTACTTGCCTTTGGCTAATGGCTTTAAGTATATAGAAAGCCCTTCCTTAGATGAATATTCTGATAGATGTTGAAACAATTCAGATTGGCTTGAGAGTGGTTCAAACCTTGCCACAGTGGACCAGTGAAAAAGGTCGATCCTCAGACCAGAAAAAGCATGACATCAACGCGATGGCCTAACCCATGCTTCCAAGATCCTTTTGACGTGTCCCCCATGGGACGCCCCTGGTGTATCTGTGACGGACCTCGTTGAGGAAATTTCAGTTAAGATAAGCATGTCTTGCCGTCGTTTGGTGTTAAAATAAGGATGAACTGATTTCCGGTGCTGAAATTCAGTTTTGTGGGCTTGACATTTCAATTAGCTGTGAATTGACACTTGACGTATCTTGACATGTCTTGGTGTTTCACACTTGCAGTCGCAATGATTGCACAACTTTAGGGGATTAACATGTGATGGCTGTTTGACATGGGCTGTGGCCTGGCTACACTCAAAATTGGACATCTTAGATTGTCTTCAGTGCCGTCTTTCCCTTTTATCACTGTCTTCACGTCCAGATTGTGATATTCAAGGATGAGTTAGAAAACAGATTGTCATTAGCCTGGCAAGCTGTACCTTTTTTATTTCTAGGTCAGTTAGTCCAGGTCACTCCACCGTGACCATTTAGCTGGCCAGCTAACACGCCACAAAGCAATCACTCGGACACACACACACAAACGATGCCCACGCTATTTGGCACGGCAAATTAACACAGGCTACGCTTGTCTGTCTGATCAGCCTCAAGCCTCACGGCGACCAAATTAATGGAAGCTGTCTGCATGTAAATGATACACATCCCAGAAAGTATCAGTCAAAACGGGAACGTAGAGCAACGGAAATGACAAGGCAGTGCCAGGCAATGTGTGCTGCTCATTTACTCTTGGCAATATCGGAACGAATTACTTTGCCAAATGGGGTCTCGCCGGCCTTGACTTTCAACTGGATTCGGATTGCCCTTCTACACATCTTTTATGTGCATAGTCCTTTTATATTCTTCTGTTTGGGATTAGATGACTAAATGTTGCCACAGCTCATGGCCAAGTGAAAGGTTTTCAGTCATGTCTAGAGCCTTGGGCTTGCCTGATCAAACGTGATCGCAAGTCACTTCTGGCCAATAAAGGTACCAATTGCCAACAGGAATTTCACATTTTGCACTGATCAATTGGATATTTGTCCACATCCATCAATAATCCTGTTTCCGTTCTAGCTCGGTCTGGCTTCTTCAGTTTTTGTCCCCTTCAGTTTTAATCAGTTCTACAAAATTATCACATTAAAAAAAAAATTGTTGTGACCAACTGTAGTTGGGAAACAATGTATGTGCAGCGTTTTGTTAATTAATGTTGCTCCTGTAACCAGATATTCCTCCGTGCAGGCTTTTTGGTTTCTAAGAAATAACTGCAGGAAACGTGTCATTTTTCGGTGGGGGTGAGGGGGTGTCAGCTTTTGATTTTTTTCTGTACAGATGAGGCCCATTTTCCCTTGACTTTTTCAGTCCTCCTTCGTGAAGTGTATATTGTTCTTAATGACCAGTGTTGATATTCATAATTGGCATTTTCTCAGCTGATGTTGTCTTTCTGTCGGCAGTAATTTGAAGAAAGAAAAAAAAACAGGAGGGATGAAACAATCTGAGTATAAATAAAAGGAGCGGGTTCTTTTTATATAAACATGGCATGCAGCCGAATGTTTGTATTTCCAGCAAAGTAAATTTATTTTTTGGCGCCGAATGGTTGCCGTGGCGTTACCAGTGTGAGGTTGCATGTTATTACTTGGCCGACTTTGTGTCTGATTCCAGGTAAAATAGTGTTTGATAAATCACAACAACCTTTTCAACGGTGGGAGGGGAAAATTGCAACATTCTTAATTTGGATAATGTTGTCTCCCAAAACACTTCTGTTTGTTATTCAGCTGTGAAAATGTGATCGGGCATTAGTTAATATTTTTTTCAGTTATAAGAAGTTTTGCTTTATGATTAATACAGCCTCAATTGGTTTTTTTTGTTCCAATGTTAGTTGTGGCCTTTTTTTTAAATTCTTATTTTGATATTAAGATTTTTATTTTGATATTGTTTTAGATTTCTGCTCTGTCTGCTACACAAATGTACGTTCTCAATCTCCACCAAGATTCTTGTGAAACAAAACTGTGATCTTAGGTTTATTGTCCACTCTCAGTTCTTGTGCTTGTACGGAAAGCACCGTAGCTCTTGTAACTGTCCATATGAGAGATGGATTTCATCTTAACCTGCGGCTAGGCAGTGTGTGTTTGTAAAGTGCCCAGCTACACACCACATGACATTCAATTAACTATAGCCCACCTGGAGTTGAAGCAGTAAGCCCGTTAACCAAGCCCCGAGATGGGGCCAATTCAGCTACGCTGCGTGCCTCAACATCCATGCTGGGGAAAAAAAAAGACTCGACGAAAAAACAAAGAAATAAAAGCTCTACCTGATCAACTGACAAGAGCAGTGTCCCTCACTTTGAAAACGGTTTGCCGAACTGAGACTTGTCTGTTTGTGTTTCAGAGATATGTCTCGCATCGCTGCCCTCACCCTCCAAAAAGAATGACTAACAGAATTTGTTTGGCGCGGTCGTGTTTAATCGTGCTGTGTGCATGCATGTGTGGTCGTGCTGGAACCCCCTAGATCCCATAGCCGCCTTGTTTTTTCAGCTTGTCGTGTTGAGAGCTTGGTCGCTAGTCTGCCGTATTCACTGCTAGCTGCTTCATTTGGTTTTCTTGTAGATATTTGATATTCGTCTGGTCTCAATAATTGTAAAATATGCTCCTTCAGGATAACCAACTATTGCAATCTAAAGAAAACAAACAGATGTTTCACAATTGCATAAAAAAAAGTTTGTTCAATAGTAGTTGGTTTTCTGGCCTTGGATTTAATGAATAATTAGATGTTTCAGCGACACTTTAATTTCTGCTATCAAGTATTTTTCCAAACGTAACAGGTGTAATTTGCTGCGGAATTTGTTTTAATTTATTATTAGGTATATGTAGCCCAACTTGGAAAATAATCAAAAGAAACACTTTATTTCCCTTTCGTACATATTTTGAATTTAAATTGAGAAGGGACAAAAAAAGAAAAAAGAAAAAAAAAAGAATAAGCAAAAATCAAACTTTCATTCGTGTACCTTTGTTGAATGCCATGTTGCATTGACAAATTCCTTTGGTTTGTTCGGATAGTACAACTGCAAGGCATCCGAAGGCAATTAAAGTCCAGATTTAATTAAGTGATTAATCAATTAGTTAATTGGCATCCCCTGAGCGCTCTAAGCATCCATTATTCTGTCTTCAGAGCCTTTCTCCTTTCATGGCACAAAACTTTCACCATTCTTGAATGCATCAGCCAACGTTTATTAAGTACCTTTTCCACTGATCATGCCGCAAGGAGTTTTTATCTCTCAATTTTCCTCTTTTTTTTTTTTAACCCTTTCCTGAGACGAACATCCTTTTGAAGAACACTAAACCTGAAGGAGACAAGAAGAGCGATCTTTAATTTATTAATGCATTTTTTCCCCTTCACCCGTCCACACAATGATCCAACAGGGAGCTGTCGTAATTTAATCAGGGCCGCTCCCAATGGTCCCAGCTTAAGCTACGGAAGAAAATTAACATGGAACTTTTGTGTATAAATGCGTGTGATTCCCCCTCTGCATGTAGGTATGAATATAGATGCCGATATAATGCACGCACGTAAACAGGGTTTACGTGTACTTTTCAGTCCGGCGGGCCGATTTCTGGAGTTCTTATCTCCGGTTGGAGGGTGGCGTTCTGTACCCTGTGTACTCTATCAACAGAAAATCAACAAATCTACACAATTGGCAGATCTATTCGCTGCCCTTCTGCTTGACCCCACCAGAGTTGGCTCCTAATGGGGGTAGTGGAAATTCCAATACTGACCCAGCTGTACCCAGCAAGATTTCTGGAGTTTGCACCATTGTCTGAACGCTTTTCTTCAGACGGCCAGGCATTTTGGCTGTTTGCTTTGCACGGCCTTATCTGTAGGTTTGCAGAGCTATTAAAACTTCTTGTACCTGATAGGAAAATGGGGCCAAAACATAATACTGAGACTCATTAAGAAGATAAGAGTATTTTTGGGTGGTATGATCTATGGTGCAACTCCCCCCAATCTTTCTCTGGCAGACCTTCAACCGAGTAAACTCTTAAAAGATAAGTTCAGACTAATTGCTGGGTTTCTATTTCAAGACATTGATCAAGTATATTTCTAGTATTGCTGGATGTGGTTCCGGTTATTCCATCAGGACAGGTTTGATTTTTAGAACCAGAGAAAACACAAATCTGTTAAGCACAGAAACTATTTGCTTAGCAAAAACGAGGAACCGTAAAAAAAAAAAAAGCAGGTATTTTGCTTATGATTGGTACTAAGCTGATAATGGCATGGCAAGCTTCTCTCAGCAACATGTTCTGCCGAGCGGCTCCTGGCTCAGACTCAGGCTGAAACTAAGTAGCCTCTTCATAAAGTAGAATGAAATCTGGCCAATAAAACGTCACAACCAACTGTTTCTTCTTGAGTAGATTCCGAAACAGAATATTAGACATGGAATCGAGATGCACGTTCCCTCAGAAGACAAAAATGTAATGAAAGCGACAGTGCTACCACCTCAAAAATAGAAACTGGTTTAGTGACATTTTCCGGATCACTTTCAGCGCCATCTTGGCATCATGTTGCTGAAAATTGCGCCAAGAATTGTCCATTAATGGAAAAAAAATGCCAGCAAATCGCCAGGATTAAGTAGCAGGCAGCATTGTGTGACATTTCTGTTGGCCAGTAAGATCTTAAGACAGATAATGAACAAACTAGGCCGGGTGTTAAAAGTACATGCTGCTGTGGTTCACCAGGGGCAGAGTTATCGTGGAATACTTGGTGGAAAAAACCAAATCCACACAAAATGTTTATTTGTTCTGAGATAGGATTTTGTTTGGAATGAACAAGGTAATTAATCTACTTTTTTCTCTCAGTGAAGTGATAAAATCGGTGTAATCATTGGACCTTATACCAAAGACTTTGTCAAGTGTACTCTTTTTAAACAAAACATGATTGGAAGACATCTGTCTCAATATCAGCAAATGGGCTATCCGTCAAGTGTTTGATAACAAGTGAACTTTTAGTTTCGTTTACGTGCATAGCATGTTTTGAAATTCGACATTCACAAATAGTTTGCATTCTTTGGACTGTGCATAGAGATATGAGTTAGATCTGAGATGCAATATTTGGTTTGATTCTGTCTTAAACCAGGCATATTTCTCACCAAGTTTACATACTGAGAGATTGGTACTTGTCCAAATAACATTTTAACAGTTTTTGTGGTCAGAAATTAGACAAGTATTTACAACTCGCATGGAAACACTGGAAAAACATCAACTTAAAAAAAAAGATCCAAATTAAATATGGTCTGATCCGTTTCCCCCCCCCCCCTATGATATCTATGTGAAGCAAATTCCATTACTGTTCTCTTCAATCGGCACTACTTTGTCTTATGTGTCATGCATATTCAAATGTTTGAACTAAATGATATCTAGAAGTAGTTTTTAATTTAAATTTGAGTGATTTATGAAATGTTCATAGAAATCAAACTATGAAATCAAGAATTCAATTATCTTTGGGTTTCCTTTGCTTTCTACTCATGGGTGGTTCTGTTTTTTTTCTTCTGAGCAGACTGTGTTATTACAGACAGCTGTGGAGGTGTGAACAACAGGGGAAAAAATTAACACATGGTGGCTTGGTACGGGTTTGAGCTTAGACTGGCCCGATGTGCGTTGAATATAGGTCATGCCATAGCAACTGGAGCAGAAATGTACTGACGTGCTAGGACAGTGTGCAACGACACTGCCGCGTGCTGAATTGGTGCGGCAAGGCCCGGCCGAAAAACGTGTGTGGCTTGGGCCAGGGTAGGAAGACTGAGCTTGAGGCTTTGTCCTGTCGCATGGCTGTGCAAGTATAAACAGACAATCCTACCGCCATTGGTCAAGGGAAAGGTTGCGAGAGAAGGGAATAATGTAAAGAAATTGGAAAATGTTAATGAGGACCGTGTTTGATTTGTAATGAATGTAAGCTGCGATTTGATGTATATTTAAAATACTCCGGTGCGACAGGGGCCTTTGACATGCTTGTTTGGTCGTCGTAAAACGCGCAACAGTGGTCTTGTCAAAAATGGTTTTATGTCGGCGCTCTTTGTCCTGTCACTGCTGGGTCTTTCACGTATGTGAGTGTGTTTCATTTCTCTTGTGGATATTCCAAATTATTTTGGTCAGGGAATAGCGCCAACATCTCCGCGACTTTACTCTGCTTTCGCGTTTCTTGTCGTTGGATCAGTACATGCACCGGGCATTGTACTATGTAATGAACCAGCAGCTAACAATTTAACCCCAAACTAACTAGTAGGTCGCAATTCTTGATTTTTTTCCCCCCTCGCTCTCTCCCCGGAGTTATTTTTGATGATGAATGCATTTCTTGAGGACTTGGCATGATTGGAGTGTATGATGCAGGCACTAGGGGATTTAATCCCCCCTGCTCACTGACTTATACTTTGATACATGCAAGTCAGGCTTGTTGAGTGGAGGGGAAAAACGACACGGAAAGAAAAAGGAGGGGAAAAAATGGATCCAGCAGTTTTGGGTCTTATTGTCTGGAGCTTAAGCAGAAAATTGAACGTCTACATGGTGCTGTCAAAACACGTGAGCCCTGAGTGGCTCTGAACTCTAGCCGGTACAATAGTGGCTTTTGTTGGCTCGATGAAATGCCGGCTTTAGGGAGTTTAAAGCCCCATACTGCTGAGCTAACGGAGCTTGCACTACTTTGCTTTAGAGCGGAGAGGATTAAACAACAAGGTGGCACCCAGCCTGTCAGGTAGCTTGCCAGCGAAGGCTGAGCAGGGACTGGCAAACTTATGTCAATACTGGCAGGTTTTTTTGGCAGGCAGCGGGCTGTGAAATGGCCCTTTCTGATGGTATGTTTATACAGGCTTCTTAGCTCCCTGCCTCCCCACTGTGAACCCAAACCCTGAGTTTCCCACCAGTGCCTACGCCGGTGACAACAGGACAAAAAGGAACCCACTCCATGCTGAGAAAGAGATACAGTTATTCACTCACATCGCTTGCAACTTCCAAGTTCACTGCTTCCACTTCTATGCTTCCAATATTTTTTTTTCCACCAGTAATTCTTTTGTTGCGCTTTTCTGAAAAGCAAAATCTCGCTCTAATCCAGATGGGCGCATTATGTGAAAAGGATTGAATGAAACTCAGCCGATTAAGCAATGAGGCAGTTACTGTACAGTATACTTTTCCCGCAAAATGCATCTATTGTTAAGCCCTGTGTTGGGCTTATAAAGAAACAGCATCGGAGCTGAAATATGGACGGGAAAGTTAGCAGTTCACAAAGATCCTTATTGGCTATTACCGTGGCAACATGCATCTTGCCTGAAAGTATGCATGTGTATTTTCCGTCCCGACACTAATTTCATGCTGAATGCAACAGTGTCCGTTTTTTAAGATTGTAAAAAGGTCATTTTGAAGTTCTTGTACTTTTTTGATTCCTCAAGTAAAATATTGCCACAGTATTTGAAAAGAAGATTTTAGTTGTGCTTTTATTTTTCTGTGTTCATGGAGATTGATTAGGCCCCAAAAAATAGTTCTGGTTCCAATTACCGTACATGGCATTTGAAAATTGGATGGGTAGGGAAAGTTTTTTTGTTTGGCAATTTTTTTTGTACGGTTATATGGAGGTGTCTGCATGTAGTCAAGGGTAAAAGATAGTAATTGATGATTTTTGGTTTGTTTCCCCTCATTCCCGAATCCCCCCCCCCCAAAAAAAAAATAGGGTAGGGCTGTCAAAGTAGGGTACCTAGGTAGGGTAACGGGAAGCAGAAGTATTATTCTTTTGGCCTTAATGCTTTTCCTTGAAGATCATGGATCAACCCTCCATGGATTGTTTAATATCTTGAGAAAAAAAAATCAGTAGTCAGGTGACCAGAAATCAGTTGGGTGTTTTATGCTACAGGTAGTGCAGGAACCCATCCATAACTGTTTCCTGCATTTGTTGTTTCTTGTCGAGTAATATCCTGTAATTATTCCATCATTCCACCGGCCATGTTTGTTTTAACTCTGTGTTTATCTTTCCTTTTTCAATCCTGTCCATACTTTTTAACCCCCCCTTAAAAAAAAAGGTTGTAGAAATCTATACACCTGACGAGTTGGGTTTGTGGGTTGATTTTTTCTTGACTACCCATGTGGGCTGCTATAGTTCAGAGTTCAGTGGTACCGTTTGCATTACCCTTGAATCAATAAACCATGTCTGAGTAGTACAAGCAATACGCATTTGTAATGGAGCAGTGTAACGGGCCTGTCAGCCCTCCACCGTTGCTGTTTTAAGCTTTGACAGCTTCTGAGCACTCAGATCTGGAGAGCGGGAACGGCAGAGATCCAGAGAAAAGAGACAGTGCAGACGTGTTATTTATGACAAACGTCACAATCTGAGAATCTTTCAGGATCAGGACTGTTTCACATAGTCCCTGTTCTGTTTTGATAATACACACATGACTGGCGATCACATACTTAAAAGTGAGGTCACAAAATTTGATTAGCTCAAAAAAATATACCATTCCTTCTTGCGCCTCCCCCAGTACTTAAAAAATCAAAAAAATCCCCCTTTTCATTTGGATGAAAAGCTTTTCTCTGCATGTTCATTCATCTATCATTGAGTAGGGTTCTGCCATAAATCTTGTAGATACAGTGTATTTTGATCTGATAGTGTAAGAGAGAATAAAATGCTGATTCAGTCATGTTGAAAGGTTGAAATTGAATCTGGCTAAGATAAAACTCAGGGAGTGGTGAAATAAATGGGTCTGGCATGGATGATTTTTATCGCTTGTTGTGTCAGCCTCATGTTTCCATGTTGTCACCCAGGTTTAAACAGATATTTACATGTAATGTTGAAGTGATTCATGTTCTGGTGATAATGTCAACATGGCAGTGATAAAACAAATGACAAATGAGGAATGAAGCAAAGATCAAACATACCATGCCCTAGCCACCAGATGGATTTTTTTTTTTTTTTATTTCGGGGTGTTTCTGGTTTATAACTAAACTGGACGAGGTAGACTCCAGAAGTCTTGTTCCACCTACCAATCAGTGTCACTGCCCTCCTACTACTAAGGTCTTAAGAGCTTCCAGCTCACATGATGGTTTGGAATCCAGATTGATGATTTTTGGCCAGGAGAGTTATCATTGACAAACTCGAAGGGCTTAGATTGCAAAATGAGTGGAGCAAAGTTTGGATTACTTTGGGAATCCCATGTTTGCCATCAGTATCTCCCCTTGGTATTCCTAAGTCCTAATTACAGTTCTCGTTTCTACAACACGTATTGCCCCGTAGCGGATCGGAAAACATCCATCAGCTTTAGGAGAGTTTGAAATAAGGACGGGGAGGTTTTCGATTAAAACCCAATTGAGGTTAAAGCTCTCCTGTCATTAGTGTTGGTTTTTTTCATGAGTCATGTTTGTCGATGACAGACTTGGGAGTCCTGGCCATGAATTCCAGCTGAAATTAGCCAAGCAATTAGGGTCCAGTGATCATCAGAGGAATGGTGTTAGGCCGCCCTAACGACCTTGTGTGAACAGACGAAGCTGGTGTGGCCATGAGACCAAAAATAAACAGCCAGCTGACATTTTGCTTTGTTGAAACCACTCTTCTGAGAAAAAAACTCAACAAAAAATATAAAAGCCAGCTTAAAAATGTCAAAGCAAATGTAAAGGAAACAAAATTGAGGGAGGGGAAAAAAATGAAGGAATTGACGGACAGAAAACAGCCTGGGCAAGGTCATAGCGGATTAATTATAAATATAGGGTGAGCTTGATTCAAGATGAAGCTATAATTGATAGCGTGTATGAGGCTGGATGGATCGCTGTTGATGTAGTGGTGTTGAGGATGTGACTTGAGCTTGCTTGGGCCAGGAACACTGCCTGGTGTGGATGGGGTTTGTTCTGTGCTCGCGATGCGGTGCTGAGATGTCTAAGAGCAGGCGGTGATCAGATTGTGTTATTGCAGCCGAGCAAAGGTGCCAGGGTCCCGTACGTGTGTGCTCAGTTATTTGGCTTATTTGGTCAGCTTTGCTGGTCTGTTCAGTGTAACTGGTTTGTTTTCTGCAAAGCAGGTGACGTTTGCGAGTTAGGAGTTTGGATGGCTCTTAAATCTGCAGAGCCTGTACCTACGCATTCAAATTGACGTCTTCTGCAAATCTTGAATCAACAGAAAAACAACTTCTCAGCAGAATTCTTTGTCTGAAGATTAACTTTAAGAGCATTATTTTTTATTTTATGTTTTGAGTTTAATAAGAAAGTTTTGAGTTTCATAAACCCCAGGTTAAGCTAGTATTTTTTTTCAGCTACAGAATTTCAACATGAATTAGCTTACTCTTCCACGCAAAGGCAATTTCAGTTGTACCCTACTCAGCCTAGTATTCCGAATATTGTCTAACAATTTGATTGCAAGCATTACATCCAAGAAATGTTTCTCCTAGAAAAAATACTCACTTGTTCATGCCAACTTTTCTTTATTCTTCAAGCCTTACGTTTTTAGACAAGTCCAAAGATTTGTCAGATTATTTTTCGTTGGGAAAAAAATAATTGATGTCTACATTTGTGATGTCAATTGACAAAAGTACATGTAACTCCTTGTTGACCTGTTTTCTATTTCAGAAAATATAAGCAGCAGTTATTTTAATTTTAATTAGCAATTAACATTTCTTGACGGTATTTTTCTGAGAATGCAGATTACAGCTTAACCAGAAAAAAAATAAAAATAAAAAAAAAATGTCTTATTTTTGTTTGTCTTTTGCCACAGGTTTGAAAAGATGTCGATGGACTACAGCAAGCAAAAGTGCCTGGTGTGCGGCGACAAGGCGAGCGGCCTTCACTACACCGTGGTGTCCTGTGAGAGTTGTAAGAGTTTCTTCGGTCGTAAGATCAAGAGTAAAGCCAAGTTCACCTGTGAAGCTAACGGCAACTGTGTAATGGATCTGTACACTCGACGACACTGCCCTGCTTGCAGGTTAAAGAAATGTCTGGATGTCGGCATGAAACCAGAAAGTAAGTTGTTCTCCTGAATTAATATTATTTTTTTTATTCTAGTCATAAACTCATTATTGCAATCCTAAAGAAATCTGTGGAGAGAAGACGGTGAAGAAAATTCACTGATCTAACTATCATCGAAGTACGGTTTGGACTCAAAGCTCAATCCATAGCTGGCCCAAGTGGGATTGGAATCTTGATTATAGATTTCGAAGATGAAAGTACCTAAATGTTCCTTAGAAAATACTTTGACTAATCCTGCGAAGTAACTTGAGTCTGTTGATGAGGTACCTAGTATCATAGATCCATTATAGTTCATCATATATTCATTCCTTGACTTGAAACAACTTTTACAATTTGATGAAAAATATGTTCAAATAATATTCATTACAAAGTACAGTTCGAAATGCTGATATTTTTGTCACTTTTTTTTGGTAAGAAATAGAAAGCAAATATTGGATTTTGTGCGTGAGTTTGTTGATTGCAGGATTTCTGGGCCTGGCTGTACATGTATGTTGATAGATTGGGTTTAAACGTTACATCTCTCCATCTTTGAACCAGAGGTTTGCGAAATGACTTACATGTAAGATGCAAGATGAACTGAGAAACTGTACAGAAACGTACAGGGATATTTCAAAGCCTTTTTAACTTGTCCTAGTATTCCTTCTTTTTTGTTTCACTGATTATGTTGTGTGCATCATACATTTATATAATAGGGCATCTAATTTCAATCAAAGATGCTTGTTCATCTGTCACCTTCTTAACCATGGATCAGTTCTTCCGAATATGTTGAAATCACACAAATTTAATAACACTAGGAAAGTAATTTAGTAATTACTTAAAATATTCACACTATCAAAATCTTTTAACAGCAAGATATGGCATTGAGATCATGAATATAATACCTTTTCTATTGGGAGTGTTGTAGGATCAAAATTCAGACAAAGCTTACTGTTTGGCTAGTCCCTTCTGCATTGCTGTGTAACATGACTCCTTGTTCAGTTTCAAGTTTATTCTCTCTGGTGTTGAAAACAACTCTCAGGGCTTTCACCCAGATTGAATGAATCACTCACACAATGCCCCTACAAACATGATCCACAGGCGTAAACTGTTTGGATTATAAAATCCACATTGGGATTTATAAATATCAGAAAACAGCTTTTGTGGCTCAAAACTGTACCGAAATGTTGCATTGGACAGTGAAATTTCAGTCAGACATCGGACATTTACCAATGATTCACCACAATTATTCAAACATATTTTGTAATGTAAGAGCATTATAAGTGCACATTTGGCAGCTGAAAATTGATTGATTTTTTGTGTCTACTTTTACCCTCTGCAACATCACACGTTTACGTTACATACCAAGTGTGGACATTTCTTTGGTTTCGTGTAGTTAAGAAAACCAGTGAAAAAAACTCATTTTTCTCAAACTGTGAAAACTCTTTCAACCCAATTTTTTTTTCTATGGTCCCCTTTAGTGTTTCTCTTTATTCTGCCACAGATAATCCTAACCCCAAAATGCCTCTAAACCTGTTTTCCAGAAATGGAGAAACACTGTGTGGACTTGCCCAAGTCCACACAACGTCGCCTCTACCTGGTTTATGTGGACCTCTGTTGTTCGGAAGTCCACACAGTGAATCTAATGCCTACCCACCATGGGTTCACACTCAGGAATCTTGGAAAGTTGAACAAAAAGCCTACGTATCACCAGCTGATATTACCAAACCCTGCAGTACTTACCTTTAAGCCACTGGTTGCTTATTATTAAATCGTTACACGGAAGCCTTCACACTAGGCGCCGTAATTGATAATTGAACCCCCCTCATATCTCCCTCTGATGCTGAAACTTACACAGTGGGTGCCGTTTAGTTAGCTGGTTCCATACCCCTGTAATGGCATGGCTGAGTCTGCTCTGTCCTGCTTCAGTGAAGTACATGTATCAATCAATTTGAAACGAATCTGACTGAAAATTGTGTGCTGGAAATATATCCATATACCGGAACCGGTATGTCACATTCAAAGCAAGTTTTAAACCTTTGAGCATCATACATTCCTCCATGATACATGTACATGTCACAAATGTAGGATATGGGACTCGGTCCAGTCTAATGAAACATTGAACCCTGATTTATTTTTTTATTTTTTTTGGGGGGGGGGGTCCTTTTTTAACACACACATACAAAATATTCTATGATCCGTCACGACCAAACCATCTGGTGGCGGCCATATCAGTCTTTTAAGGTGTAAGCCTGGACTTAGTGTAAGGCCTGGAAGTACATGTATACTGTCCTATCAGTTAGCACATGTTATTTGTCAGAATTGTTGTCATAGTACCTACAACGGAATAAATGCTTTGTTTAAAACCGGCATTTTGCCAAAGACGTGACGTATTCGAGCGGCCTTCACCTCTGACTGACGTTGACTTAGTTTCGTATTTCACTCATAGCCTAACTGCTCCTCAAGGTCCCATCAATATGATTTAAATAACTTTTGTTTTTGCAAAGAGTTATGCAGGCATGCAACTTTTCCTCGGATCAGCTGATTTCCTCTTTTATTACTTCGCATGTGTGCCATTAAAAATAGAAAAACACTGTACAAAGTCTTAGAAAGATTTGAATTTCCTCTTTTTGGTGACTTCCTGGTCGCATGCCTGGTTATGTCAAAGTAAACATGGAATGGAATGATATAAAAAAAGACAGGGAAGAAAATATTACGAATATTGTCAGGAATGAAAACCTTGCTGTCACGGACCTTCAACTTGGATATTTGCCAGTATTGTCAGTGTCTGATTCCAATCGCTCATTTTGTAATGCTGTTTTCTGATTTTTTTTTATTTTTTGGTATTTGAAAACGAAAATAAATCCGAAACAGTTCAATTTCTGATATTTACTTTACATGTACGTGTACTCTATTTGGGCTTTAGTAGGCTGGAAGGTTTTGAACACGTTCCTGTGTTTAAACACAAACCATGAAGGGGCTCATTTTTTAAACTGTTCATGTAAAATGTAACAAAAAATGATTTTCTAATACTGTTAGCTAAAAATGCCAACCTTATCCCCTCTTAGAAAAAAACGCATTTCGAGGAGGCAAAACTGAAAAACAGTATACACATGAAGTCACATTCAAAGAAACGATTTTGCTTATGTGGTGTCCTTTGTGAATCACAGTTGACAAGTTGCCCTCTTACATGTATGTTGCCATATGTCACTGCATGCCTGGGTACGTTTTATATGCATCCCCAAGCATCGAAAAGGACAAGCGTTGAGAAGACAAGTGAAAAACATGGAAAATGACCGTGGAATATTGCACTATGCGGCAAGCAGCCATGCAGAAGACCACCATCTTGAAAATGAAAAGGGAAGGGAGGCGGGAAAAAGGCATCCAGAAATAAGACACAGTGCCCAAGATTGGCCGCAGGCAATCTGCGTGTTCAAGACATTTCCAGCATTGTATCTCACTGCCATATTGACATTATATTAGAAGGCAGTTGTAGGGAAGTGATAGAGAGAGAAAAAATAGAAAGTGGGGAAAAAAAAAAAAACACAAGTGAGGCATATACAGTTGCTGGGGCACATAACGTACAGTTGGGTGCATATACTAGCTTGGATCGATAGGCACATCCGTCGAATTGCCTCGAACCACATCTGGCATTGAAATTACGTATTAATTCGAGTACGGAATTCCCAGTGACTCGTAGGCTTAGCACTAATAGACAGTGAAATAATAACTGCATGATGTGTGCACCACGGTACACGTGCACTTTTCTCTCTCCCATTTTTTTCCCTCCTTCGGTCATGTCGGTGAGCGAGATATGTGCGTGTGTGTGTTGTGTGCTGTGGGGGTTGATTTGAGCAATATAGGCAGGCAGTGTAGACGGTTTTTGACCAAATTACATGCAGCCTGGCCCCGTAGCCACAGGTACAAGGATGTCAGTAAATGCTACCTCAGTGATTGGACTTACCGCTCTCTGACAATAATACCTGTGAGCGAAGCTACCGATAGCCACCAATGCCACTAATTCAGCCAATTTCTATTAGATTCTACTTTAGTTCCTTTCTTTTTACTTGGGAATTTTGTTTTCCTTTTCCTCTGTAAGTTATCAGTATTGTTTTAAATTTAATAAAGATATGATTCATTCTAGAACTTCAACAATTTTAAAATTTGACTGTGCACTTCATCAACGTAATATAAACAGGTCAAGACCTTTAAAGATGTATCCATAGTAAAATACAACATTTATTAACATTTAAAAATCGTTATTCCACACAAAGGTAAAAAAAGAAATACAATCAATGTGCATGCTGTTTGTCAAATATCCAAAATTTGTTTCATTTAATACTCAGTGCATCAGCATCGTATAGTGAAGTAGAGTGGTCAATAAAAGAGATAAATGTTTTCCAAACAACATTTGTCAATTTTTGCATTGTTTTCTTGGCATTCTGAAAATTACGTGACCAAGAAGCTTTTGAAAAATTTGCGGAAATGTTATTTGGTTAAAAGAGAATAGGTTTAAGGAATAGTTGCAGAAATATTGGTTAAAAAAGTTTAAGAAATAATTTGTGTTCAACTTTCAAGATATTCCAAGGTTCTCTTGGTGTACTGTCCATCTTATTAATGATGCCATCTCTCGTTGTGTAAATATTCTAACATAAAATTGTGTATTGTGTATTTTAATTGTGGAAGTTTTTGTTGATTTTTTTTCTTTGCAGGGGTGTGGGATGAGAAGCGTCTGGAGACAAGAAAACCTCTGGAACGTAAGAATAAGAAGAAGAACAATCAGATACCGCCACCTCCCCCTCCTCAGCAGCTAACCCCGCCCGTCAGCACATCGGTACCAACGCCCGAATCAGCGCCGATGCTTAGTAGAGAGCAGGAAGAATTAATAGACAGTCTGAAGAGGGCCAAGATGGATGCATTGTACTCAAGTCCACCGGTTAAAGTAAGTCTGCTTCAGAGTTACCTGGCTGTGGCTATGGAAGCCACTCAAGTCACATCCCATAGATATGAGTTACCCCTAGCCATAGCCACAGTCATTTGGATGGGGCCACATTGTGGTACCATTGTTGGTGCGTTGACTTGGGAGTTATTTGTCTCTTGGCTTGTGCACAGACTATTGATGTGATTTGTGATAGGACTTGTGATGGATTTGACTGCAGCACGGCATTTAACCAAGCACATGCTTGTAACAAATGCATTATTCTAAGGGATGCTTATGAACAGAATTACAAAACTGTTCAACTGCACATCCTTAGCCAGTTCAGGGTGTTGGGGTGTGCATTGGTGTTTTGCGAATCTTATCTAATTGATATCGTAACTGCTCTGACATGATGATTTCAAATTGTCCAAGTGAGTGCACGTAGTGGAAGGATCTTATATTGATTGCAGTTTATGATTTCGTAAGTTTCAACTTTTGAAAAGTTTACTAATGATGTCATCATCGCAAAGCAATTTACAACTGACCCCTTGCTTATGATGTCACATTTTAGAGCAGGTTGTTATAGCTGATATTGACATTGTTTCGATTTTATTCAAATTTTCAGCCGACTGGAAGATTTGATGAGATCCTTGGCAAAATGATGGAGACACTGACGGGGCATTCTGGGCTTCCGCCGGGCATGCCTGGTGGTATGATGGACATGAGTAGTATGATGAAATTCCCTGGTTTCCCTGGTATGCCGAACAAACCCAATGGTGTGACTCCACATGGACCTATGGACTTGACTCAGTTATGCCCAACGCCTGGCTTTAGTGGCTTTGACATGAGCAGGTTATCAGGCGAGAACTGCAATAACTCATCGTCCGAACACTCGCACGAGTCGAGCTCAAAGACGAGTCAGCCACACCCAGAGGTGCATATCAAGCAAGAAGTGGTAGACGCGGGTTATGAGAACATGAGCGATAAACACGGCCCGTCCTGTATGGGTAACGTTGAACTCAAACCAGAGGGCAGGATACCACCTACCGGTACTGGTACTCCACCAACGGCAGTCAAGCCTTTTATCACTCAAGAGATGGTCATCTATAACATGACACTACTGGGGGTAGTCATCAGACAAACTGTCGCATTCACCAAAGCTATACCTGCCTTCAGGAATCTGACATACGAGGATCAAGCCGTGCTTGTCAAGAACGCAATCCTGGAAATCCTCATGATAAGGTGCGCAGAGAACTACATTCCGGAGCGCAATGCCATCATTGATGACATCACAGGCAGCGAGTGGAGCATTGAGGCCATGTTGGCGTCGGGGTTCGCTACGTCAGCCCAACCTTCACTGAAGTTTGTGCAAGCCCTGCACAGCATGCAGTTGTCCAAGGAAGAGTTTGCGTTACTGCAAGCTATCACGATAATATCACCCGGTAGGAATAAGTTCCATGTCAAAGCCGGTTCATTCTTTATGTGAATGCAAATATTGAGCGAATTTGATGTAACAAATGTTTTTGTGCCAAAATTTGCTAAACTTCTGCAAATATACAACACAAATATTTTGCGTTACATCACAAATTTGCGTGCACCCTTGTTTAAGTATTTATTCCGCGAAGTTGGGTTAGGTTTGAGGTAATATCAGCACAAATGTGCTCAGTTATTTGGGGACTATTGTAAAGTATGAATAAAAGGCCACATCATGACTTCTTCAAAGATGCCACAAAAGCTTAACAGATAAGCTCCTTTTCTTGAATATAAGAATATCTTTTTTGGGGGTAGGCCTATTTTGATTTTGTTGAGAAGAACGACATAACGTTTTAATCTCAGAGAAAGGTAGCACACTGAAGGAATAAAATGCAGACAATGGAAACAATCTCTACTCAAAGTTCGGATGAAAATCAGCCCAAGTTTTATATCGAATGAAAACAAGTTTGCCTTGCCAACTATTTAGAAAGACCCTCCCGTCATCAAGTGCAAAATTTAGGTCAGGTTTCTACCACTGGTAACACAATCGATCATCACAGTCACCCGACGCTAATCGACAATCTCTGCACAGAAATTAGCCAGGATTTACTCACATTTCCTCTGCCTGGTCCCCCGTGGATGGCTGACTGGTCCCGGACGGACGGCCGTGTGTACTATGAGACCACCTGATTGGTATACGCATTGACATACTGAAGGCCAGCACAGCCCTGATGTCAGTGATTAGGCAAAAAGGCTTGGGGAATTGTCACCTAGCAGACGTACCTCGGGATTTGGGGCCATGTTCTTGTTTAAGATGCAGGGTAACAGGCCTGTGTGTGAACAGCACTCTGATGTTCTTCCAAGGTTCTTCTTGGTATAATTCAATTTCATGTAGGGCAGAGGTGAAGAGTGTTTTTTTCAAAATATGAGTTTTTTAATGTTGTATCTTTACAGCAAAAATATTGACGTAGTGTTCAGTGGTCAGTTCAGTGGTCAGTTCAGTGGTCAGTCAAGAGTCATAAAGTTCAAAGCGACACTTCAAAGTGATAGCAGGACATCAATGGTCACAATTCAGTGATTTCTTAAATGGTTGACTCCATTCCTGCAAGGTGATTGGCCACTAAAGTCATGTGTCCTGGACAAAGATACACAACACCAGCATAATGCACAACATATTTAGCGAGAAGCCCTCATGCTGCGCACTCACACAAATTGCCTGTTAATACCTCTCATTATAACACACAGGAAATAGCGTGTCTGATGCTAATGATACCCAGAATGAGCTCAGACAGGAAACCCAATAGCAGTCTATCCAAACATTGTCCCTGATCCAGGCCTGACACTACACCCTTCGTGGTACTTGGTAATTTTACCCCGTAGTCAAGGGCATATTTTTAATACCAGTTCTAAATGACAATGAGAACATTTAAAGGAACACCGGCCTCGTTGTCCAAGGTCTGCTTATTTCAGCATTTTTAACCAAAAACACATAAAACAGAGCAGAGCATAAGATTAGACACAAAAAGTGTTTTGGCGAAATGATCTAGCACAATCAGTTTGGAACTTTCACATGCACAGTGTCACCATACCTATTCCCATTGTTTATACACACAATTTTTAATGGAGAAAATGACCAAAAAAGTAACAATTTCAGTTCAACTTTTCCTGTCACATTCGACCTTATTTTATAGATATGCTTAACATTTATGAAAAAAAGATCTCCTTCATATGCCATCTTAAAAAAAAAAAATCATGTTCATTTATTTTCATCCTATCTTTCCGGTTATTGTTTTTGAGTGCATAGAATATGCCATTCTGTTACTGTTTAGTCTTGGAGCTGGGCAAAGCCAGGTTTTTCATCTTTTAAGTGAGATAAAAGCAGATCGTGTACATGTAGCAAGCTGTCTGAAAATCATGAGCTCATATTGAATTGGCCCATTTGAACAAACCTCTAGAGCTACCGGTATGGTTGCATACGTTGTCAGCATGTTTCCACGTGCTTGCGATCAACGAAAACCTAGAAAATAGCTGAATTCTGACGTCAACATAGCCACATCCACTACCTGATTAGCTCACACTCACTGAATTCTGACGTCAACATAGCCACATCCACTACCTGATTAGCTCACACTCACACCCACAAGTTGTCGTCCTACCTCCCCTGTCCAACAAGTCAAGGACAAAGAAACCTTCCTGCGTCCAGATTCCTGTGTTCATTTCCTTTTCCAGAAATCCCTGGCGCCCTGTTTTCCCTGGTTATCTGGAATTCTTAATTTGGCCAAGGTTTGGAATGGCCACGTCTCACCATTCAATCAGTTGGTTGTTGGCGATCTTGTTTTGATGGGAAAAGTGGAGGTCATTCCGATCCCACTCAACTTTCACAAATGCTTCCTCCGGTACCATAACTTTTACAAGGTTTCCAAAAATTGTTTGTCAAAATGTCTACTCCCAACTCACCCATTTGGTGTATTGTGTTAAGCAGCAGAAGCGATATTGTAAGGGGACTTTCATATTGATTGTAAACTACACTGGGAAATCACAAGCCTGTTTTTGTATCAAGGAGAAAGTGCACAACCATCATTTGGGAAATATAAACTGGCAGAGTCAGAAGCGAAATGGGCACAAGGGGGACATCAGAACTTACCGATAATGAAAGCCACGCTGATGATGCAAAACAGATGGTCATTTCATTTTGGTTTAAAGGAAAATTGAAGTGATGGCATAGATTGACCTGAAGGACCTCTTTGTTATCGTAAAATGAAAATATAATGATTTAAAAAGATGTTATTATTATTATTAATAATCATTTCTGGTAATGAAACCAAGGATTCCTCAAAAGCGCCCTAGGCACTGTAGCTCGCAAGCCTGAAGAAACCTGCAGAGAGAAGACAATGAGAAGAAGTTACAGTTTTAGAGGTGGGAGGAAAAGCCCAGAAGAATATTCTGGGGAAAACCCACGGAATCAGGCAGGGACTGAAAACCCAATCCACATATTGGCCCAGGCGGGAACTGAACCCGGGTCACAGCGGTGGAAGGCGAGGAAAGTACCGCTACGCCAACCAGACTCCCTATATGCATGTGGACTGCTTTTGAGTAGTTCTTTTAATAATCATGTTTCAAAGTCATTGTATTTTCAGAAACCTGGCAGGTCAATGTATGCCTCACTTAAGTTTTACACCATGGTAGTATGCCATTCCAAGCTTTGAGAGATTGGGGAGTTTTAAAGAAACATAGTGAAGAGAATATTGAATGCATACATGCAACATGTACCAAAACTTATTTATATTTTGCAACAACAGACCCATGTCACCTAGTGTTATTTTTTATTTTATATTTTTTGGCACGGCATTAATACTTAGTACTGTTTCTTTTCTGTTTTCCCCTGTCTTCTCTTACCTCCAGATCGGCCGGACATTGAGCACCACGAGGACGTTGAGAAGATCCAACGGCCGATGGTTGAGACCCTACAGATGCTGACCAAGGTCACCCATCCTGAAGACAAAGTCTTCTTTGCTAAGTTGATCATGAAGCTAACGGACGTCCGAGATCTGGTCACAAGGCACATCAATGACCTCATGCAGATGAAGCTGCCTGATACGCAGTTTGAGAACCTATTTCCGCTCATCACGGAAATCTTCAATGTCTGATGACAGGCAAGGGGGCAGGCGAGGAGAAAGATGCGCTCAGGAGAGAACAGATCTGTGCCAAAATGAACAGCGACACAAACAATTGCACACGTATTGGACAAATCTTAAATGTGTTTTACAAACTGGGCAACGGAGTGAATGGTCAACGTATCATATCAGCCAAAGGACATTGTGGAGGTGACATACCTCAAACTGTACAGCAAATGCAGTCTCTTGGATAACTTAAACAAGCTTACCCAGTGTTCTTTATTTAAGTGATTAAACTGTTTTGTGTCTTAAGGTCGTAGATTAAAGTGTAGTAGAGTAGCACACCGAGACAAGAGGCAGATGCAACACATTGGAGGCTTGATGGAACTAATGAAGAACTAGTCTGGACTACAGCAGAATCTAGAATCACCCATGGACAGGGATAAGAAATGAGACCGTGAGGCGTCCAACGGTCGGTCTGTACCTTACCCACCAACACATACTCTTTGTTGGGGATTGTTGGAGTGAGGACATGGTGGAAGGCACAGGAAGACCGTCAGGGTTTGCATGTTGTCTTAGTTTCTCTGGTTATCAGAGAATGTTGAAAATCTTTGCCCAAATAACAGCAAGCATAGTAGTCAATCACAAGTCCATCTCAAGTCATGTCACATGCTGATCACATGAACGGTGACGAAGGCATTCCTTTGCTTTTGTTCACTCCCCTGGTTCTTATGACTGAGCCTGTGCATTGACGTGTGACTGGACTTGTGAGGACTTGTGACCAGACTATTGCTTGTTGAAAGCTAAGGTATCTTGTTGGGGGAGGGGGGGGGGCGGGGGATAAGAGGGACAAGTTAAGATCTGAATTGGGGGATGTTCATGAGCTTCTGCCCCCTTTGGCAAAAAAATCGGAGCAAAAACAAGAATGCCCAAGTTAGAAACATTGTTCTATCTTAGCATTCAGAACTGATTGCCATTGTTTGCAGAATCGTGCCTAATCGCAACCTACCGGTAGGATGCAAAATGGACATGCAGAAAAGGAACAAGAACTTGGAATACATCTCTTATTAAGTCAAATTCACGATTGAAATCAATCCAAGATTTCAAATTGAGTGGATATCACTAATCATAAAATTAAAACTACGCACGCAAGTGATTTTTTATTGCCAAGTCAGAAATCTGGTGGGCTTGAGTTTTTTTTAAAGAATAGAAAAAACTTGTTGCGAGGCAAAACAGATTTTGTTGAAATAGTGCTTCCTGAGCAGATGCTGTGATAATGTGCCAAAGGTCCATTTTTGACAGTGTAAGATAAGAAATTAGGACGAGATATGACATTGGATGTGGACACCATTCAGTATGAATTTGTAACATTTGATAATTTATGTTCCTTTTTGATGTAAGAATATCGACTGCTGGAGTCTTGTGTTGAGACAATGCCACTGCTAGCCTCATTGCATACATGCGTGATTCCCATGGTAATGTACATATGATTTTTATGTAAAAAGTTTTTTATGATAATGTTGATGATTGCCTTAATTATATAAATTTGAAAATCCTGCTGGTTGTTTGAATTCCCCCTTAATCAATGTAAACATTGTCTTATTTTTGACAGTTGTAATTGCAATGCATTCATCTTTTATTTCTTTCAGTTTTAATTATTTACTAGTCTCTGTCTGGGTAAAAACAAAATCTTGCAACACAGTGGAATTTGAATTATTACGTCACTCTTGAAAGTATCTCACTTTTTTGAGTTCTTGAACATGCTAGCGCCAAAATGCATCAATTTGAACAAGGAAGCTTTGCTGCAGTTAGTATTGAAGCAGAGCATTCTTGCGGTCCAATCCTATCCCAAAAATCTACCTCAGATGAAGAAAATACTTGTGCTGAGCAGAAATGTTTTAAACATGCTTATATAAATTAGTCCGTCATTCTTGATTCCTTTTGTGCATGGTGAGAAGTCAGGATGCCATGATTGAATTAATTAAATTGCTTAAGATACAGTTATGCTTAGCATGAAACAGGTCACCAGTTGAAATAGCCATGGGATGTAATAAGCATGTAAGTGGGTTGTGGGCGGAGTTTCTGCTAATTGGATTGATTTTGTCTTAGCATCCATGTTGAAGTAGAGCCAGGCGATTTACCATTTATTTATGTGGACTTCTAGCAAAGAAATAGCAAACTGAACTGATGACTAGCGTAGAATCAATGCATTGAGGTCATCAAGTGACAGTTTAAAGTAATGTAGTTATGATTTTTGATCAATATTCTTCAAGTAAAAATCCCTCCATATTGGACAAAATTAACACCTCATACATGTGGATCTTATTGCACAAAGTCATTCTACACACATAGTTTCTTAAATGCATATATTTCAGCTATCCTTGGAGTTTGATGTCTGTGCCGAATCAAAATAGATTGTTTCAGATTAATTTCAACTTTTTAATGTTGGTGCTTCTTTGTCAAAGCATACAGCTCCAAGCGTAACAGAATAGAAATGTTTACAATTGTAGTTATGACGATTTGACTCTGAATGTCCCCTGATACTTTCTTATTTGTCCTTCCTGTTTCTAACCTGTCATCTTTCCTTCTTTCACTTTTCTTTCTCCGTTCTCTGGAGCCGTTGCTTCCTGCACTGACCCACTTCGGATAACCTCAGTCCTTGCCCTTGAAAATCAGACAAGGTTCATTTCTCGTGCTTTCTTGTGGCAAATATCGCTCTACCAAATTACAATGTCTTTCACCTTTGTCATTTGATTATTTTGTAGAATGCAGAACCCTCCTGTATTTGACGTTTTGCTGATTTATATTGTAGTCTGTTAAAAGGAAACTCCCAGTCTTAAAAACAGTCCGCTTTGTTGAAAGAACTTCATCTGTGAAACTGTTTAACAAATCCTCGTGTCACTTCAAGTTTCTCCAGAGCTAACTTTTAATACAATTTTTTGCCTGGAAACGTTTTTAATTTTTTTTTTATTTAGTTCCTTTCTCTGATTTTGCATGAGTGCTTAAATGCCGCTGATTTCTCATCTCGTTGCAAATTAGTCACTATTCAGATCAACGATTCTTGATTTTCAAGTTTGAATGAGCAAGTGCTGAACATAAAGGAAATCACAAGAGGGTTACGAAAGAGTTAAGCAGCTTGTCACAATTTGGACAAAAGTTTGAAGTTGGCACCACATGTGGTTTCACTCCAGAAATGTCCAGGTCTTGTGTTGTTCAACAATATTTGAAGGAAAGTTACAATTAAAGACCATGCAAACATACAGCAAGCTAAAACTCATACAAAAAAATCATGGGTGAAATGTTGCAAGTTCATTCCCTGTTAAATTAATAAGTAAGCACCATCTAAATGTCAAGAGTGGTAGTGTGGTGATCAGTGATCTGGCTCATTTAGGAGAAGAAAAGAAAGTTAGTTGTGTCAACCTATGCTTCTTGACCTTAAGATAGCTGAGTTGTTTAACATCACAAAGTAGATAATAATAATTATTATCAGGTTTTTTTTAACTGAATGTGGGTCCCAGAACATGAACTATTTGCCAATTTTCGGATACTAAATGAGAGTATCTGGTGTGATATTTAATAGCACTATTCCCTGCGGGTGATACTGTGAAGCAGAGGAACGCAGTCAAGTGTTTTCAGTGTAAACACGGTGTTCATTTCTCCCGTCAGTTCCAGCAGTATTATGCAGGTAAATGCAATGTGGTGTTCACAGTCTTTATTGTTCCTTTGGTGGTAGAACTACATATTGTAACATTACTTCAGGGAAGTAATCATACATGCACAATTTGCTATTAAAGTTGCATATCTGTGTAGGTATGTAATATTTTAATCTTGTCGTCAGAAAATTGTGCCAAACTTTGGGCCTGTCACTGCCCAACTTGATTCTAAGATAATTGAAAGAGATGTAAATTGGGAATTAAAAAAAAACATAAGTTGGTACACTGCTGCACTGAAAGATCTGAAATATAATGACTGTGACTATTTGAATATAGTGGTAATCATTAGCACAATCATGTTATAGAAATCATTTGTATGGCCATTTCTTTAACGGACAAAATATCAAACTTTGTGTTTTGTTGGATTTCACAGAGAGAGAAAAAATGCACTTTGAATAATTACTGTCGTTTCTTGAAGAATGTTACAAACTGTTGTTTCTTGATAAATGTTTTTGAATTGAAATCAAAATTGGAAATTCAAACGTTTTGGGGAAATGCATTATTTAGGGCTTCCAAACTGTTTTTTGAAAAAAAAAAGTGGCTTTTCAGATTTCATATGACCAAAGTGTTACTTCAAATCATTCAAAATGATCAAATATTTGCTGGTGCATCTTTGGCTGTGAATTAAATTCTGGCTGTGTATTTGGGGAAGTGGGTGTTACACATGAAGAACTGCAGACTTCATAAAATCTGACCCAAAAATTGGATGATCTAAAACCGAAAAAGCTGGATATTTACTGCAGACTTCACATCGGAGTGACTTGGACCTGGATTTTTCTCTGTAAGGAGTTTCTAAAGCATACAAAAATACCAGTCTTTTTTTGTAGTCTACGTCTGAATATTCTACTGTAAAGCACTGGCCATGCAAAACCAAGCTATAATAGACGGTAGATTGGTGTGGTGGTTTACATAAAAGTCCTAGTTCTCAGTTTTAGGACTTTTCTGTTGGATGTTAAAAGGCATTCATGACCACTTTTTTGTACATAAACTGGGGAACATAATGTAGAGAAGTTGTGGTTATGCATGCATAGTTCAGTATTAAAAAAAAAATGAAAAAAAAAACAAAAAAAATTACAAACGTGCTTCTGTTTAAAGGAAAACCTTCTTAGTCACTGATAACTGAATGGTTAGTTCACCACGGTTTGAGGACTAAAGGCATTCAAACAAAACTCCATTTCTGTATTGAGTTGACAACATCCGTTGTACATTGTTCCGTGGACACATCACCTACATGTCATTTGTAAGCAATTTGCAAGTAGTATTAGCGACCTCCCCATTCCTTGTACATGATGTACATAGTGTTTATCACAATACTGTTACTGTGTGGACTGTATTGAGTTCTTCACCTCTGTAAGGGGGACATCGTCACGTTCATTCGCAGTTTTCTCTTCACTGAATGAACTCTCAACGTATTTGTTGCCTTTCTACACTGTATTTCATTTGTCTTCACTCTGTTTACGTACGTGTCTTGCACTCATGGAGTATATTATCTCTAATTGACTTCATTATTAAGAGTATTAATAAATAAGCACCAAATGGTCCAACGATATTTCTTCAAGAAAAAGACATTCGTCCTGTGTGTTTATTTTATGACGTTTAAAGGAATTTCTTTTGGGGATCTGGGAGATGTAACTTTTTAATATTGGAATCAGTTTAACCTTATGTGACCCTCCAACACAAAACCACTCACTTGCACCAATTTTTAAAGACGGGGATTTTTTTGCTCATTAGAAAAGACATTCAATAAGCTTTCCAATAATGTAAAGTATATGACAATCAGACATTTGCTGTTCCCAATATTAGGGCTTCAGAACCTTTAAAAAAATTGAGAAATTTGTCAAAGTTACCCTGATAAACTCATTAGGAAATTTACAAATTAACTTGCATTGAAAGCAAAATACATGTATATCTTTCATTCTAGCTTCTAACGCCTAAATCTGAATATCGATAATTTTTGCCTGTACAATGTATTATATTTGTGTAAAAACAAAAGGGCCGTGCAACTTCCTATTGGTTGTGTGCTGGAGGGTCACATACATGTATGAGCACTTTAGACTTGGTGCTGTCAGAGCTTGCAAGAAACTTTGCGAGCTTGCTGGGGTGGGACGTGAACCCAAAACCTCCTGCTTACTAGTGTAGAAGCACTCTACCACCAAGTTGGCTGGAGTAAGGTGGCTTGCTTGTTTGAAGGGTATAACGGCAGGTACTGTAATTGCTGACTTCTGAGGGAATATTGCTTTTAGGAGATGTAATTTACATCTACACATGCTAGACTGGTAATCAGGAGGTCGTGAGTAATGTCCAGTCGATGCATACCTGCGAACATTTCTCACAAACTTGCTGACAGCATACATGTGGGCAATTCCTGCGTTATGTACAGGGAGTGTAGTGTCCGTGACGAAGCTAACTAACCATGATACCTAATTAATGATTCAAAGATATCCAAACTATATAATGCATAGTCTATAATCTCCTTGACCATTACTAGATGATGGATATATATAAGATTTGAAAAATACACTTTCAGGTTTATTCACTTGAGCTCTTAATGCTCTGTCATGGACATTACATAATGCTAGAATGGCCAACATGTATAAGACAGAATGATTTCAGCTGTTCCTCAATTACATGTAACTCAACAGATTTTTTTCAACTCGGACCCATAAAGTATTTTATAGTACATAACCTTTATCACATATAAAAACTTTGTAGCTCCAAACATATTGTGTCAACATTGTGCTTTTCTCTTTTTCCATAGAAATTCTAACTCAAAATTCATTGCCCATTCGTCTTTGGAACAAGTATTGGTGAAATTTATCTTTGACAAATAATATAACTCATCTTCAATCATTTTTAAAGTCATAATTTGCCAAAAATGTCTTGCACTTATAGGAATGTCACAAAAATATGCCAAAGTTGGAAATGTTCACCTAAATCCAAAGGATTTGTTCCAGGCAACTACTACAGGCTAAATTCCACCAAGAAGTCATCGTCAATCCTTCCCGTTTTGATGACGTTTCCCTGTTGGGCCTCATAAAGAGTTCTTGAATGAGCGCAATACTGCAACAGCATACACTGTCAACCTGCACATAAACACACAACAATCAGTAATAGAATTTGTGTAAATAGAGGCACATATTGGAAATATTACTGAGACATTTCACTTAAACTACTACTGTTGACAATTTATCTTTGTGTCACGCTGACCTTAAACCTTTCCATCCAAAGCTACGTAAGCTTTCTGGGACACTAAGACCACCACTTTAACAAAAATCAGTCCCTTGTGCCAGGACTACATCTTACTTTATCTCACTGGTAAGACTGGACACAACTAGCCACCAAGCCGTGCACACTTGTTCCTGATGAGCTGTTTCAAGCTCTTACATCAGAAAATATCCCCATAAAGTGTCCCCACCAGAACATGCACAAAAAGGACAAGGTAAGTATGGAACAAAATATTACATGCTCCCATCAGGAGATGCAGCTTCAAACCGAATTTAAAGAGCATTATTCACGAGATTTTCAATTTATCGGCATTTGTCGTTTGACCCTAATTTTTCCTCTCTTTCAAACCTGGATAACTCTTTTAATAACAACCTCAAGAGTTACTCCATCAGAGAAGCTCTGAAAATTGCGAATGATAGAGCTGAAAATTGAATAATTGAGGTGCATGCTTACAGGCAAGATAAGTGAATAACAGAAAGAGGTCAATTAAAGCCATTGAATGGCAGACTTCGGAGGAGAGGGAGTCGACATCTAATTGACAGAGAAAAGGGGTACTTTCCAGTGGCAAATCGATGATGTATTTAATATGAAAACAACATATCGGTGTTACGTAAGTTGTCCTTGGAAGAATTTCCTTTTTAAATTGACATTAACTCCTTGCCTCCCCTTAATCACTTATGACTGGGTGGAATTATGACCAATTCAACCAATTTTTTTTATCTTAACGATTCAGCAAAGGTTTGGGAAATATTGAGAGAGAGGGAGAGAGCTGGGGTTGACACTTCGGCAAAGAGTCAAACTTCTACTGAGCTACGTAACTCAAAGGTTTGAGAAATAGATCAGCACCCTGAAGTTGTCCCATGCAAAGGTGACGTTGAGTGCGTTTGATTACTTCCCCCGTGCTTACTCATGCAAGCGCGACAGCGTTCGATTTACCTCTCACGTGACTTCTCCCGCTTACTCGAGCCCGGCCCAAGTAACCGACTCGCCGAGCCGGTTAGTTGGGTAAGTATCCCATAAGGCCATGCAATAAACATGGCTGCCAACGTGATCTCCGGCGAGCGCCTCAGGCCGTGTGCTTCCAGAGCTACAGCTACGTCTATTGTCAGCCCATCCCCGCGTATTTTCAATGGGTGCGGACCTAGACCTAGCTCTACACAGTTGATTCGTATGCAGCCACGTGTCATGTCAAAGTTCAACTTTCCAGCTCTTGCACGAAACTTTACCCGAAACCGTTCGTTTATTCAGCTCCACTGCACATGTCTGTCATCACGCGAGGAGCCAGGCGCGAGTAAGCTGGGGAAAGTAATCGAACGCACTCATTATGTAGGTCCAATATGGGTCAAATACGAAGGGCGTAGCTGCACGCACATCTTCATGAATATGTACGTTATAACTGCCTGGGTTGGGGCATGCATCACACAACAGCTGTGGAATCATGGTCAAACTATTTTAAGAAACAAGCCGAGTCTGTAATCCAAACTATTTCAATATGCTGGCAATCTTGACAAACCGCTGTTCATCACGTGAACTCCTTTACAACTTCAACCACAAAAAGTTTTACAAAAATTTGCTTGCAAAGAATCTCAAAAAGTGTCTTTCCTGAATGGACCATTTCAAGTTTGGCCGCAAACCCTATCCACCTTTGGTATATTTCTCATTGTGCTAGTGACCTATGTTGACCAAGCTGATGTGGTCACCAGGGATTATGCACCGGTAGTCTAGTCCATCACATGTCCTCCAGTCCCAATTCAACTCACAAGCTATTCAAATGAGATTTGAAAAAGGCATTCCTTTGTGATTGTTCATCCACTGTTACTTGTGACTGGACTTGTGATTGGCTTGACTACATCTCTGGTGGTCACCCAACCAAAATGTGTGCTCTGATTGGTCAATGTGCACTTTTGTTTGACAGACGGGAAGAATCCATTTAACCAAAAGATGGAAATGGAAAATGGAAATATTGAATCAATTGTTTATACCTGGATGACAAGGTAAGAATCAATATGTCTCCTCATCTACTGCCTCTCGTCACCTCTCGTCACCTTGCATCTGCTGACGACGAGGATGGTGTTGGCACAGTGCCAAGTCTCTCCTCACAGATATGAGTTGCCTCTTCTAGATCATGCTGGGAAAACAGATGACAAAACAGAAACCAAAAATGCTAGACCGAGATTCCCAGAGTCTTTAAAACTGCACAATAGAACATGTCAAATTGCTTGTTAGTTTTCGGCATTTGTGTTTCCTAATGATGGCCCGGTAAAAATTGAGTAACTTGAACTGAGAGTGCTGGATTTGTCTCATAGAAAGGTACAAATAAAGAAATGTACAACACCCACAATGCACACATGCCAAAAACATACAGTTCTTTTGACACAAAACCAAAATTAAAAATACAACGTACTAATAAATGGAATTTGCGTCGGGGTGATGTCAATTCAATATTGGGTTTTGCACTTTTTATTTTACACACTGTATACTCAGTGCTGTCCCTAGTAATTGTGAGAAAAAACTACTCGGATAAGGCCAAAAAAAAAAATAGTTCTGCTTCCGATTACATGCCTTTCAAATAAAATCGGTCGATTCGGAACTTTTTTTTTTTTTTTTTTTTGCAGATTTGAATGGGGATTCAATTATATATTCTATATGCGAGCCTGAACTATTTCCATTTGCACTTGCACACAAAAAAACACAACACAAAAAAAAGTGAAAAAACCTACCTTAATATTCTTAATCAATATATTTACGCTCGATAAAAAAAAAAAAAAAGGGAAAAAAAATGGTAGCGCTGCACCTAGGCACAACGCTAGTCAAGAATGGAGCTGGGCCAAAACCGGCGGTGTGATGTACTGTACTACACGGCCACCCGACCCCCGCGGGTCAGGGAAACAAGGGAAAAATTCTTGTATTCTGCATAATCAATACGAAAAGTAGTAAAATGAAAAACGAAAAAAGAAAAAACAAAATACATACACAAACAGAGAAGATCAAAATCTTTCTTTACTTGCAAAAATGCTCTTTCTCATTCGTGTTTTTTCTTCTTTTTTTTTTGTCTTTTCTCAGCATTTTTACGATGTCGAGTTAGGAAGTTGCCTGCAGCTGCATGCTGCATGCCCATGCTGCTAGCGCATACTCAAGCCGCTATAGATCTATATAGCCGTGCACAGACTAGTAGCACGCGGCGGCTGGCGCTGCTAACTGGCGGCGGCCGGGCGCGGCGTCGCGTTGCCGTTGCGCAGTGATTATTACGCACGTGATTATGTAGAGCGAAGCGGTTGAATCGAAAAAATACTTTTGTAAATAAGAAAAGGTTTCTTTTTTAAAAAAAAACAAATAATGTAAGTATAAAAACAATAAGAGCAAATGATTGTTGAGAAGTGGATTGTAGATTTTATTTTTTTATTTTTATTTTTATTTTTTTTTTTTTTTTTTTTATTTTTTTTTATTTTTTTTTTTTTTTGGTTGGAACATAAAAAAAAAGGTTTTGAACGGTGAGGTTTTTTGGCCTAAGACTCGAACCCACGACCTCCAGCGTACTAGTGCAGACGTCTTACCCCTCGACCACCGCGTTTGCCAAAGTCGGCTGGCTGGTTCAAATCTGATGTAGCAGTGGGTACCGCAACCAAACTATTCATAAGACGGAATTTTGCTTCGGGTGATGTCAATTCAATAGTGGGTTTTGCCTGTCACCGACGTAGAAGACTTTTCTAGGGCGGTACAACAGTTGCAAGGATCTCCTACAACTTCCTAATTTGAAGAACAATGGTGGTAGGGGCACGGGGTATGCACATACGACCTTCAGGCGACCATAGTGCCACCTCACACATGAATTCTACATGTGGTCACTGGATTAAATTTGGTCACACAAAATATGGATTTGTGTATACTGTACATGAATTTGTACAAAGTGCACAAGTATGTGCTGGTCCCAGAGGGCCAGCCTAGTGTCCTCTTTGCTCCCGACTGACTGACTGTCAGTTGTGAGCTGGGTAGTGCTATCGTATATGATTACCATGTAATGCCAATGAATGGGCTAAATCCGGCCCGTTGTGTAGACCACATGCATGAAAAGACTACCAGTGAACAGCTATTTTGAATCAGTTGACGCCAGGCAAAAGCGTCAATGCTCCATATTGATTGTTGATAGAATATATTTAATTTCATCATAGTAAGGCTTTAATAGGTTTGTCTTGTGTTCTTTTTGAATTTATATAGACTACCGAAGTGAATACATCAAGCGCACATTATGTGTGTAAAAGACAGCGCGTGATTCAGCCCATGAACCAACACGTGCACGTACTCCGTTCGTTTGCACTACACTTCCCTGTTCAAAATGACGTCACACTTCGTTACTCTATTACACCAACCTGCAGTATATGAACTCCTTTAAGTGACAGCAGGATGAGTTCATACAATCCATCAGACATCAAGTCAACGTACTTCATGGCAATTAGAGGATGGGCAAAGCTACGCTGCCAGACTAGGCGATACTCCCCGGAACAATCCTCCCCACCCTCACAGTCAACATCATCTTCTTGGCACTCTGCCAGGTCTGGTTCCCTGCCTTCTGTTTCTGTACTTCCTATTGCGTCTTCCTGTGTTCCTTCTTGGTCTTCCATCTCTAGTCTGGTCTCTGGGACTGACTCCTTCCCTTTCGTCTTTCCTTCACTGATCTCAGCTTTCTCTGATTCCTTCATCTTCGTTTTTTTGTTCTCTGTTGCGAAGTACTTGTAGCAGAGTAACTCCTACATGAAACCACAAAATACAGAAGAAAATTATTAGTACATAAAGGTGGTATCATGTCACAAAAATAGTAGAATGGAAAAGTGCTGTAGTTGAGTCTATCACACACGTCCATCACATGTCAGTCACAAGTCCAGTTGTGACATACTTGGGATTGGACTTATCAGTGACTTGTGATGACTCGCCATGGACAACACTGCAAATGGAAGGAAGAATTTGGGACAAGACTTTAAACTCAAACAGTTCTGAACAAAGCAGATAGAAATTTTACTTTCTAGGATTTTTCAAGAGCACTTTTATGGCCAATGTGTGTGTTGGTAAGGAGCAATTGACTTAAATAAATAATAATTAAATAATAATTTGGGAGGCTAATCATCCTTACTGGCAGCTGGGATGCTGAATTGCAAAGGACGCGGCTACAACGTGGTCGGGCCGCTGGCACGTAAAGGCGCCTATGGCTGCCGGCCACATCGACCCATATATGACCACGGAGCACAGCCTGAGATTGAAAGTGTTTGATTTTTCTGGAGGGAGGAAAACCGGAGGGCCCGGAGAAAACTGGTGTGGCACAGGAGAGAACCAACGCACAACTCTACTCACATGTGATCCACAGCCAGGATTCGAACCGTGGTCACCTTGGTGAGAGGTGAGCGCTTTAAGCACAAGCCACCCATGCCACCCCTTGTCTCAAGACTGGGCTTAGAATCAGTTCCACTTACAAAGCTAATCAATGTCGAGTGCAACCAAGCCACCACTGCAGAACCCAATGCTATCCAATCCAGTCCAACCTACCTGTCCATAGGTTCCTATGAGTATCTCATTCTGTGCATCCCAGTCGACATCAGCCACACAGGCACACAATGTACAGTCATAGCAGTCACTGTCTGGTAATAACAACTGCCGCTGTAGGCCGTTACATACAACATTCCTAGATAGAGGCAAGGGTAAAATAGAATGAGAAAAAACACTAACCATCTGTGATTCCTTAAGATCTACTAAGAGGTGTTGTGCTGGAAAATTAAGCAAAGCCATTTCAGTAGTCAAAATCAATCAAGTGACTGTTTTTAAAGATTAAGAGCTCCTTGTTTATATAAAGCAGGATTGACTGGCTGTATACAGATACAGCTACATGTATGCTTTGACCGTAGGATAAGCCAGCTGTGCCCACCAGTTACCTGCTTTTTTTGTCTGTTGATGGAATTTGACTGTTGCGGACTTCACTACTTGAGGTGAAGTCACTGAAAGAGTGAATGAATCCCAACCCTACCAACTAGTCTAAATTTGGATTGACTGAGACAATTTAGGCTTGCCCAATATAATGTGATCTAGTCACACCACAAGGTGTCACTCGTTAACGTATAAATGTGTTATTTCTTTTAAAAAAAGAAAAAAGAAGATATATCAGCAACCACAAGTAGAAACCATAGCTGGCACTATGCTCATGTTGGCATGCATTCATTTAGATACCTGAGACCCACATGCATATTAGCAACCATATTGGTTGAATGAGCACTGAGTGTGAAAGAGTTAAAGGTAGGCAAGACAAGGGCGGATCCAGAACACAACAATTTTTGGGGCCCCAAAAAAAAAACCCCCAAAAAGTGGGTCAGAAAAAAAAAAAATTTACGGCTGGGCCCCCCCGCCCGCCCCCTAAATTTTTGGATTCTAGATGCTCTGTGGTGGGGCAATTTCTGACCACTTTAACCAATTTTTTGGAGGAAAAGATGAAAGATGGTGTACTGCCTGCCCTGCGATGTCACATAAAAACATAAAAAATATAAAAAATTTTTGGGGGGGTGGGCCCCCCCCTTTGGCCCCCTCCTTCCCGAGGCAAGATGGTTCAACTCCAGTAATGGTTTCTCACTGTGGTTACATCGGGAATTATACTTCACGTTCACAATGACAAGCTCAGTTCAGGCATTAGTAGTGCTAGTTAGCAGTTCGACATATTGCAGTGTAACCATTTTAAAATCCAGCAGCCTTGAACTTGATAAAAAGATTCTCCTCCCCACCCCTCATTCGGCCCCACATCCTCCCTGCCAACGCACCCCGCTCCACCCCTGTACCCCGCCTCACCTGTACACTACAGCCACCTCCAGAGCACTAGTGACCAGCAGGTGCCATTCCTCCTGCCCAGGGCTGTGATTCCCATCCCCATCGTATCCATCACCATTCTTCTCCTCTCCTACAGGTAGGAAGGAGGGTGTCTTGACTGGTGTATGAGTCTTAAAGAGTTTGACACAGGTGATGGCGCTATCATGCTGTATCTCCCACGTCTTCAAGATCTCAGCATCTATAGATGGAAAAATCCACGCCCATTTAAAAACCCATATTTTGCTAATTTCTAAAGTTAAGACCAATGTGATCTTCACCATTTATAAAATGTCACTGCAATTTGACCTTTTCAAACCAAAACACATTGATTTAACTCCTTTTGAGGTGTCGTATGTGACTGTCATTTAAATTTAAATGGGCCAAGCATTTCTCATGAATGGTACGATTGAAGGTCTATGATTATAACAGAAGTTGAGGATTGTATGACTAGCGTTGATGCCAGTCAAACACTTTCAGATTTAAGCTCTGTCAAAGAAGGATTCTCATTTGTAGATGCCTATGGTCCGTCACAAGAGTATACTAACAGCACTTATAGACCAATCTGGGAACCAAATTACTAAAGACTAACGGAGCCCCCTCAATCCCGGCCCTCACAACCCAAGTAGTGTACCACTGTTACTCATTCTCTTGTGGTTGCATTGCAAGTGTCATGATCAATTTGTTGAAAAGACTCGGTTTGGACCAGGTTCTGTTCATACAAACATAATCAATCAGTCACAGACCACTGTGTTTGAAGCATGGAGTTTACCAAACTTTAACCCTAACCTTCCCAAATCCTCCCAAACCCTTTTTGCAAAATGGAGGATTTTGCAGGATTTAGGCTATATGGCAACATTGTGTGGCTGATTTTAGAGGATGCACTGTGTCAAGGTCTTGGGCTAGACCTTGTGTTGTTCAAACTCAACCATGCATAAATTTAGGCCAAGGTTATACTTGAAATCCTCCGCACTGCTCCAGGAGGTCACTGGCTCTGCCTCAACACATCGACAGTGATTGCTGGAGGATTTTGCAGGATTGAGGCAGTGGGCACCCCTCCAAGGACCACATTCAAGAAACAACGAAGGATTTTTCAGGATTGAGGCAGTGGTTACGGCTCCAAGGATCACATTCAAGAAAGAAAGAAGAATTTGGCAGGATGAGGATGTATGCTATTTTTACATGGAGGCAGTTGGAGGATATTGCAGGATCGAGGTTACATCCTAACAAAAAGGCCTAGGGAGTTAGGGTTAATTTCATCTTCAGCCACACTTTCAGGAGACTTAAAAGCCCTTGACCAATATTGAAGTCAACTTAACACAAGTCCAGTCACAAGTCCAGTCACAAGTCCAATCACCAGTAACAGCGGATGTACAGTAACAAAGGAATGCCTTTGTCACAATTCATTTGAAAAGCTAGTGACTTGACTTGGGACTGGACGACTTATAATTGACAAATGATGGACTTGTGATAGACTTGGGCTCCTACTTGTAATGGACTTGAATATAACACTACCCCTGCACCCGATTTCACGAAGCGCTGCGACGCGTTGCAACTCAAGTTACGACGTGTAACACGTCGCAACTCGCGACGCGTCGTATCTTCCATAAATTTCACGAAAGTTGCGATGTGTTGAACGCGTCGTAAGTGTGTCTGGTGGTCATCGCAAAATAAGAAGAGTCATTTCTAAAGCCAGTTTTATGCCACAAACATTACATTAACGAGATTATAATACCGAGGCAATGTGTGTAAAGTTGTAAATAGAAAATTCATTGAATAATTATGAATTAGACCGGAATATTAGAGTTGAAATTTCAAAGTAGCTATACAGTCCAATGAGAGCTTGTTTTCCTTCAAAATTGTATCGCACGGCCGCCATTTTGTTATACGTTTTGACAAATTTCGAGCCGAGATCCGACGACTCCTTGTTGAATATCAGACGACTATTTACTGTACGCTGACTAAAGACAAAAAACAGTCACCGAGTTGTGCTATAAATACACCTACGACGCGCCGCACTTACGACGTGTTTAGTGAAATGGATCGAGTTTGATGAAATCGGGTGCTAATTTGATGCACTTTGGTTCAATAGGGGTCCAGGTTTAATCATCAAATGCTGTGAGACGAAGTTGAGAGTTTCTTAATTTAGTTTGGACAGAGAAGACATCATAACGATACTAGAAGCAGATATGAAACCAAAGTTTTAGACAAATCTGAGGTTGAGTCAAATTGAATGGTTTGAGGAAGCAAGCCCAAAGTGACCACCCTTCAGAAAAAAACAAGATTTTGGACCATATGGCAGTATAAACCTGAGTTCTTGATAGCAAAATCTTGTCTACAATGGGCATTGGATGTGGACTATCCCTCCCTCTCTGGCTGGCAAATTCAACAAAGACAACCCAGCAGTCAAAATAAATCAAGTAACTATTTTAAACAGTCGAGTGCCCGCTGCATACATAAAGCAGGATTGAATGGCTGTAACTATTACGAAGCTTGATATAGCCATGCTTTGACTGAAGGAGATTGATAAGCCAGTGACTACCAGTCACCTGCTTTTGTCTGTTGATGGAATTTGACTGTCACAGTGCCACATGATCTGACTGTTAGGGACTAGCCTGTGTAGACGGCATGGCAGGGAAACAGGATTGAATTTTTGACTGTCTGTGACTGATCAAGCAAAAGGTGGGTCAATCTATGCATCTACTACAGAAACTGAAGTATACAGTCATTCTGTTGTCCCAGTTTTATTTTTTAATGTTATCCCTTTTAGATGGTTCTCTGACAATCAGTTACATTGGACTTACAGTCTGCATGGCAGGATACCAGTGACAATCGGATGTAGCCATTCTGGCAGCCAACGACAGTCAAGCGCATGTCGTTTGGAAGCAGTTGACAGTGTAGCCACAGAGCACTGGAAAGAAATAAGTTGAAAAAGTAATAAGTTAGTACCCTGCCAAAATGCCATGTTTATTCGCTATTCTTATAACCAAAAGCCATTTGACAGATGTCATCTCGAAGTGCAGTGATCACCATAGACAGCGAAACACAATAACATCAGTAAATAGCACGTAAACAGAGCATGTTGTTTGGAATGTTGAGTTAACCAGTTCTCAGAACCACGAACATTACTGTCAGTAAATCACTGGCATGCACAAACCACAAGTGAACGGTTAGCTGGCAATAGCGCCCTCAGTGGTGTGTCATGAATCCAAAATCCACCCATGTCTGGAACCCAGACTACTGCCAAAGGCTTGTCAACCTACATGCTGGGTAAGTCTTCAAACTCAGGGAAGAGGTCCTCAATGGGGTGCTCTGAGAATCGACTTGATGATTCCTTGTCCTATAAGGAACAGACAGAAGGAAAACGTTTACTACCGTTATGCCTCTGCTGGGAAATTGAAAGACAAAGTATATTTTGTTTTGAATTTTTTTTTAAAGTTCATCACGTATCTTACACATCTTCTTTTTAAGAGGAAGACCTATCAGATTATCCTGTGGATTCCAAGAGAATACCTTGATATCTACCTTTAAAAGAAAAATTACAAATTTTACTTCCTTGCCGAATTGTTGAAATTCCTACAGTTATTTTCTGTATCTTTGTCTTCTGCACTCTGAGAGCATGAAATGTCTCGTTGAAAATACTGCACATTTAGACTTCTTATCTGAAATCTGTTTTTCAAACATTTTGCTGCCACCGAGTCTACTGTAGATTAGCATGGATTCACCCACAAGATTCTTCCATCATAGCAATTAACTGTTATGATCTCACAGTAATGTTCAAAGTCTTGAAGTTATGACATATAAACGAGATGCATCTTGTATTGATAGCTAAGATGAAGATGGAGCTGACTGAGATTGTTAAGACTTAGGATGTACCTCTTTGTATAGATGAACTTTGCTGTCCCCTCCTGTCAGTAGAAAGACAGTGCCTCGCTGTCCATCTTGGATGATGCTGAAGAAAAATATATGAGAAGTAATTATGATATTGTACCAAATAAAGAAGCTAACGAAAAAAACACAGCGGAAAAATAACTGACATACAAGGTGTCTAAAAAAACAAAAAAACCTCTAAGCTCCTTCTATTTCACAGCTTTTAAAAAATATAAATCGCAAATATCGATACATGTTTGGCAAGTATAGTTCATTAGCTTTTCAACAACGAAAAAAATATTTCCAATCGGGTAAATATTTATTGAGTTATGGCAAAAAAAAAAGCTGATTTGTCCACAGTCTCAATAAGCCATTTGCGAGTTAAATTTGAATAAAATCTGGAACGCTGACTTAATCCAATACTTTGCACGTTTTAACTTTGCATTCACCTGACCAAAGAGACTGTTACTACCGTTATATCACGTGATTCGGGGCAAGCCTTATGCTAGCAACACCCAGCTCCGGCATGGTCTGGTGTCTTTGTGCCATTTTCACCCATTGTTAACAATGTATTGGTGCTGAGCGTCTCTTACGTACATGTAACTATGCAAGAGCTTGCCCCAAATCATGTGATTAGCAACAGTGTCTTTGGTCTGAAGAATTCAAAGTTAAAATGTGCCAGGCATTCTGAACAAGTCAGTGTACCAGGTGTTTTTCAAATTTAAATCTCAACGGGGATAGGTTACTCGCAAATGGCTTATTGTCATGTAATGGATTTTGGGTGAGAGTACTTTTGCTTTCTTTAACGTTTTAGTCTTTCTTTCTTTATTTGGTTATTTTTATTTCCTATGTTTTGCAAAAATGGTAATTTATCCTTTTGGAAGTAATGTCTGAAAAAGGACTGTTTGGTTAACTTCTTAGATGTTTACTGTGCTGCTCTGTCTCTGCCCTCTACTTGGTAGCCTTTTTCGCGGGATGCAAGTTTCAGCCCATGTTCTTGTTGCGGCAGTCAAAATATCAGTCGCCATGGACAAAATGTAAAAGCTGCACTTGTTTTGAATTGCCCATAACTCAATAAATATTTACCCAATTGAAAAGAGTTGTCGTTGAAAAGCTACTGCATTAAATACCCTCTAAATATGTATACATATTTGCGATGTTTTTTCAAAGCTGTGACAAAGAGGACGTTACAAGGTGTGTTTTTTTTTACACACCCTGTATAACAAGATATTTAAAGATAATAATTAAGCATGCTTTGTGCAGACTTACTCTGTGTGGCATAAGTAGTAGGGAATGAAATCCAACAGATGCTCTATGTTATAGTACTCTGAAAAAGCAAAAGAAAATAAGTAAATAAACTAGAAAGATCAGGGCAAAGCCAACTTATAATTCAACTCAAGCATGTGGGCCTTGCATTTGTCATGTTTGTTTTTGTTTTTCCAAAGTTGTATGGAATGTGTAAGGGCCCGTCTCAATTCATATCAGGGACGAGTTCCAGACAAGCTGCGGGTAGAATCATTCATTTTGCCCGGAAGAAGCTCTGCATTTGTCACGGACATGTTCAGGGAAACTTTCATTAGCAACTGCTTGACTCACCAATATTGATAACTACATGGCAGGAAGATTGCTGAGAAGTTGTTCAGAATCCTGCAACTTATAACCCATAAAATGTCTGCAACTTGTGTGGAACTCGTCTTGAGTATGAATTGAGATGGGCCCTAATACAGTACAGATTTACTGAGGAGGTCGTTTACTATTATGAAAGGAGGCGAGGTGTCAACTTAAAAAAAAATCAGACACTAGCAATGGGACAGAAATCAAAACAAACAACCACCATTACACCAAACCCCCAGACACATGTTTTAACCCAACATTATACTTGAAGCATTTTGATGTGAACCTTCTGCAAGACTTCATCCTCTCAAATCCTTCACAGTACACAAATACAATGGCGCGAAGTAAAGCATGAAGTCCCATGGTAAAATGGCAAAATCAGACCTCATTCTGAAGGATCTGGAAGGGTTGGGGTTAATCTTTGAGAACCTGTTGACTTACGTGAGTCTCTGTCCAGGTTGAAGTCTGCATCTTTTTCCCAAGGATAATAGATGTTGAAATAATGACTGGGACTATCGCTACCGTCATCCTGTGTCATGGAATTTAAATGTCAAACAAATATAAAAAAATTTACTTTCCAAAAAAAAGGTACTTTTGTAGGATGTTACACATCTACATTGTACGTGTAATTGAACCAATAGGAATGGTGAGTCTAGAGGGAGGCATTTGAAAGCAGCATTGGAACATTGCCTTTCCATCAAATTTCACAATTGGCATTAAGTACAAATGTTGGATGGCTTTGGGGGGAATACAAGAATATATTGCATGAGCTATAATTCGACTCATGCAATATTGTTATAGCGAGTGCAATATATTCTTGTATCCCCTGAAAAAAAGCCATCCAACATTATTATCATTATTTATATTAGGCTGACTAGCTTCATCCGCAAAAAAATAAATTTCAGGACGCTGCCTTTATTTCTCAAATTTCGTCGAATTATCACGCCACTCGAAGCTGCCATTGTGGCTGTTTACAACAGTGAGCGTATACCCTGCTAGTGCTGTGCGCTGCATTCGCGCGCCGCTCGCTACGCTCTGTTGACTGGTTAACTGTGACTTTCTACGCTTTAGATTGTGTGGGAACCAGCGAAAATAACTGGATGACTGCAATATCAATAATGTTGCAGTCATCCTGGTACTTTATTGACATAATATTGCAGTCATCCGGGTACTTTTTTTGCAAGCATACAATACGCTGATTTGTTTTTACCACTCGAAGCCTCATATAAGTAATAATGTTCCATATTTTTGAAGGTTTATGTTAACAAATTCATTTAATTGCAAAATAGTAAAAATATGCCATTTGGGTAAATAAAGTTCTTGTCCAAAGAATAAAAAATATAATTCTTGCCCCTCCCCCCCCCAAAAAAAAAACATTGGTTCTGGATCTGCCCTTCAGCCCATAACCAACCAGTCCAGCACTTTTCCAGTCAAGTACTGGTATGTGGCAAGAATCAAGTGGTCTCTGGTCTCCATACGTTACATCCCATTCCCAACTACGGCATCCATCCAAATAACTGTCCCAACAATAGTTGGAACTGTCCATTGGGGCCATTACTATTTTTTTTTTTTTTTTTTTTTTTTCTTTCTTTCTGGTAATATAACCAAAGATTCCTCAAAAGTGCCCTAGACACTTAAGCTTGCAAGCCTGAAGAAACCTGTACAGAGAAGACAATGAAAAGCAATTACAGTTTCAGAGGTGGGAGGAAAACCCCAAAAGAATATTCTGGGGAAAACACACAGAACCAGGTAGGGACTGAAAACCCAATTGATCCACATATGGACCAGAACAAACAGGAATCTAACTCGGGCCACAGCAGTGGAAGGCGAGGACAGTAACCACTGCACTAACCTGACTCCCCTGGTAGTTGGGTCATAACTTGTGCTAAGTATTGTATGGTAAATGGAGAATATAATATCCTTAAAAATGACTCAGTCGCAAAGCATCGGGAATGATGAGGAGGTTAAAGGACAGATACCAGGTCAAGGTATAATGTGTATTCAAATATTACACCTCTCAAAGCAGATCATTTCCAATGACGTCAGTGTTACACCTCAACCATGGCAATAGTTCCAACAATAGTTGGGACAATCCTAACTGTAGTTGGGATCATCCCAACTATAATTTGGACTATGTCATAGTTGGGTCATTACATCACTTCTCACCTTGGTGAATGTGATACCAACCACCAGACCAGATGACTCAGGCTGTTTAGTGAAAGCACTGATAGACGCTAACTCTGCATCATCTGCAACATTGAAAATTCAGTGTAAATGCATCACAAGCTGTAAAGTGTGTAACCATGTACAGGTAATGGCCTGTAAACTAGTTGAATGAGCTGATTTCATGATCTACAAACTAGTCCCATAAGTTCAGGAACAGAAAATCAGAATGACTGTAGTACCCCGACGCCACTGTGAAAGAGGCCCTTTAGAGACCACACAAACTTGCCTTGTCACTATACATTGATATTGATATACGGCTTCTTTCTTTTCAGATGTATGAAATATTGCAAATTGCAGTATCACTGCAGTATCAGTGGAGTGTCATGGCCTAGCGGTTAAGAGCACCAGACTCATGCTCTGGTGTTTCAGAGGCAACAGTGGCGTGGGTTCGAGCGTGGGCCCGGACACTTGTGCCCTTAAGCAAGGCACTTGACCATTATTGTTTCGTCCTTCGGATGGGACGTTAAGCCGGAGGTCCCAGGTGTTGTATAAGGCCTAACGCACGTAAAAGAACCCAGTTACACTCCTAGTTTATACTCTTTTGTGGAAGTCCTTAGGAGAAGAACCAACCAAGTACCACTGCAATATTTTCCCAAAAACAGTTGCCTTAGGGAAAAGTAAAACAAACTTCTTACAGTGGTCAATGAAAGATTATTATCTGAGAAATAAGGTTAGAATTAGATGACACTCTTTGAAATATGTTTGTAAATGGCAACAGGATTGTTTTTTTCTAAGTCTGAGAAAATGATAATAATAATATCGGAGTCTTATATAGCGCACGTATCTACCAACTATTAGGTACTCAAGGCGCTGGAGATATGTCTATTATTAAAGAAAGGTAAATAAAGTTTATGAGAAATATGAGACCCATTATGTAGCACCTTATAATGGTTTACAAGATGCTGCAGCGCATATTGCAGCCACTGCCAGAAACACCGGGGCAAACCCCTTCTCTTAGCGATAAGTGTTACTTGACGATAAGTGAAGATAACGTGCATTACACAACACACGGGAACTACGGCTTTACGTCCCATCCTAAGGACGAAGCAATAATGGTAAAGTGCCTTGCTCAAGAGCACAAGCACCATGTTCCCACGGTCAGGATTCGAACCCATGTACCACGGCACACGAGTCGAACACCGTAACCATTGCACCACAGCAACCCACAATAAGCATCCAGTCTGTTCTGAATTACATTTTTGCATGGCATAAGCCTATGGCATAACCTATTTTGAAAAAAAAAGTAGGCCTAAAAAAAAACCCTATGTCAAAATAATAATAATTAAAAATTAAAAAATGGGGCCCGTAACTTCAAAATTTCACATTCACCAGGGCATTACATTCTTTCCAAAATGGGAAAGAATGTTGCATCCTGACCCCTTTTGTCATCATATGTTTAATACATACATAGACATTAATCTGGGACCGAGAAACATTTCCAATTTTGTAATGTTAGAAAATACTTTGAAAATGCACTCGAATCTCCATTGACTTGGTCATTGTACACAACAAACATGACAAAAGTCAGGAGACGCCAGTCTGGCTACATTCTTTCCCCAAAACGTTGTGTATTAAGCCACAGAGCACAGAAATTCAAAAGATTCGCGCGGCTTCGTCCCCGTGTCTCCTGTCAAATAAGGCAATCAAGAAAGTGAGTGCGTAGAAAAGGACTGCGTAAATACAGGGCGGAGCAGACGATACCTGGATTACTGTAAATGAACTGCACCTCTCTAGCAACTGGCTTTAAGTTCCCCTTATCTTTGACATATTCCAGACACAAAACATTATCTTTGAGAGGCGCAACAAGGACTTTACTCCCTCCATCAGGAAGACGGAAAGAAGTCAGCCCATAAACGTTACTTTGGTTGGATAAACATGCAAAATGCGCCTCCCAAAAGCAACATGACAGCGACATTTTCAATGATGCATGCTGGGAATGTAGTGATCGGAGTCGACTATTTTGATAGGGGAGGGATAATTTGAGTGCTGCCATTTCATTCCATTTTTGGCAAATTGTCCCCTTATATTCACAATTTCTTTTCAAACTAAAACAAATCCGTGAGATGGTCAATTTTTGGATTAAATGGGATACTTTTATGGAAGAATTAACGGGTTTAAATTTTCCAATGAATATATATACTCCCTCTAAAACAAAATGGAATCTGTGGTGCTCTATTTTTAGAACTGTGATTGCGCCATGTGTCTTTAAAGATGGCGTCCGCCAGAGCAAGCACGAGTGACTCAGAGAAGACAGAAAACTCGACAGAAACCGTATCGAAAATGGCAACAGAAACGACAGATGGCTTCCAAAGTGTTAGATCAAAGAAGGGAAGGAAGAGGAAAATAGAAGATGACAAAATGGAGGCAGAAACTAGTTCCAAAAGACCGAATTTCCCCCCGTTAAGTGGAGAGAAACTTTTGGTAAGTAAACATGTGTTACTGTTAGGGCATGTAGGGTCACGTAGGGAGATAAGCACTTTTTGAATGTATTCTTACAACCCTAAAAAATTTGGTATCACTGGAAAAAGAATTACACGACAAAATCAATAACATTTAAATCATTTTCATATGAGCTTGCGTTTTGGAGATATAACAATTTAAATGGCAAAATTCAATGAAAACATTCTGTAATTTATTATTTTAACACCTAAAATTTCCCAAAAAATTCCAAACTTATCAAAGTGTTTATATCATAGGAATCCTTGTAAAATGCACAATAGTTTGATTTTTGAATCAGCTTTTTATCTCTTACGACAAGGGCCTACACTGCGATGCGACCACACAGCCCGCCATAACATAGCCCCATAAATGTGGCCAGTTTACTGGACTGCCTCCGTAAACATAGGCCACACACCGACCGTATGGGAAACTTACTCGGCGAAATGTCATGAATGTTGAAATTGATTTCCACCATTTGTCCACATTGCGACTTCAGACCCAGTTTATTTAAGCTTTAAAAGTACACTTACCCTCTTAATAACAAAATTAGAACCTGCTGCCAGTGTCAGTTGTCCAGCTGCTGCGTAATTTACGTCCTTTTCTGGAGCCTTTTTGGCAACTTGGATTCTACCTCCATCATTGTCCATGGTCCAACTGAACAATGGCGTCGCGCAATATCAGGAGGGGCGGCACAGGCCCGGTGGCTGTTACCTGCCTTCTATCAATCCTTCATGTAAAGCGCGCCCTCATGCGTATACACCCTCGGCCAGCTGGCCGTACGACGTACGTACGTATGGACATGTCAGTACGGTAGTACGGTAGTACTGACGTGTCCATACGTACGTACGTCGTACGGCCAGCTGGCCGAGGGTGTATACGCATGAGGGCGCGCTTTACATGAAGGATTGACAGAAGGCAGGTAACAGCCACCGGGCCTGCGCCGCCCCTCCTGATATTGCGCGACGCCATTGTTCAGTTGGACCATGGACAATGATGGAGGTAGAATCCAAGTTGCCAAAAAGGCTCCAGAAAAGGACGTAAATTACGCAGCAGCTGGACAACTGACACTGGCAGCAGGTTCTAATTTTGTTATTAAGAGGGTAAGTGTACTTTTAAAGCTTAAATAAACTGGGTCTGAAGTCGCAATGTGGACAAATGGTGGAAATCAATTTCAACATTCATGACATTTCGCCGAGTAAGTTTCCCATACGGTCGGTGTGTGGCCTATGTTTACGGAGGCAGTCCAGTAAACTGGCCACATTTATGGGGCTAGCCATAACACAGGGGTAAAAACTTCCCATTCACACTACACACAACGTGGCAACACAGAACATGCACGCCTACATGGGCGTAATCGCCATTGCCGTGTGTCAGACTAAAATAGGCGTGCCGATACAAATTCCCGTGTTGTCTTTTCTCACCAACGTTAAACTGCCCTTTTTTATGTCATTTTTAACTAAAAAATATCCATATTTTGCATTTATAATGTTTTGAGATGTTTTAGCAAATTCCTATATTGCTAAAATCCATCATTTTCTTGATAACTTGAGAAGAAAATTCACCTGTTTTTTTGTGCAAGTTCAACGGAATAAATCAACGGTGTAGCTCCCCCCATATGCACCAAATAAATTATCAACGGATAGTGGGTTTCATAATCTGCACGATTGGGTCTTTTAAAGGTCATAAGTCAAAGGAGAAAGGCCATATAAGGCACTTTTTTGACGTCCTTCCAGTACGTCATTGAGCAAGGTGGCCGCTCCCTGTGGCAGCTCACAACGTCCGAAGACTTCGGCGAAGTATGTTGAATTGGAAAGTAAATTTCACAATGTTTAACTCAGCATCTGGTACCATAGTAGCCATCATTTGAGAAATCAGAGTTTTTACTCACCAAGTTTGGATTTCCATGAAAGAGGAAACAAAATGGCTGAAGCAAACATGCACCAATGGAGAGCGCCCTCTGTAGTTGTAGTCATGAGTCCTACTATGAAGTGTCGGTGCCAAACAGTGATAAACATGAATCAACACAAACTAGATGTCTTCCATTTCCATGGGATTGAATTTATTTATTTCTGTAAACGATTCCCAGGAAGGAAGCCAAGAATTGAGGAAAATCCCTGTGCCTGCTCACAGATACACGCCTCTCAAAGATAACTGGATGAAGATCTACTCACCCATCGTAGAACACCTCAAACTTCAGATAAGATTCAACCTAAGAACAAGACATGTGGAAATCAAGGTAAGATGTGAAGCAAGTGTGGATGATGCAGTTAAAATGTCTTTGGGTGATCAGATTTGGTAGACGTATTCCTCATGATCACTTTCCACCTTACAGTCCATTTCTGAATACATGGGTTTTTCCTCCACTGTTAAGGATGAAATTGTCTCCCTTGTGTCCTCATAATATTCCGAGCGAGGATCAGAGCAAATACTTGGACTGGGGAGAGCAGTGTTTCATTCTGCATTTGATAATTGGATTTCCAAATTTGCCTGAAGTTGAAAACAAGTTGGCGAGGTTGTATGTGTTCTACATTAATTGAAAAACCACAGTAGGATGTGTTTTTCAATTGAAAAACCAGGACTCCGTAGAATAAATGATTAACCCTCCCTCTCTGGCTGGCAATTTCAACAAGGCCAGCCCAGCAGTCAAAATAAATCAAGTGACTGTTTTTAACAGTTGAGACTCCCTGCCTTCACAAAGTAGGATTGACTGGCTGTGATTGTTACAAAACCTGTTATAGCTATTCAATTCAATTCAATTTGGTTTATTCAAGAAAAATACTGAGTAAAAAGTCCGAAGACTAAACAAGTCAGTTTACAATGTAAAATGCATTACAAAATATAACAAGGTAAAAACACATGGATAAATTAAATCATTAATAAGTAAAAACAGAGACTTAATATCGTCTACTAAATCAAATTACAGTGTTAAATCCAAAGAAGTCCAGCAAGAAATAGCAAATTATATCCTTTACAATTACATATAAACGTACTATAAATAACAATTTAATATCAAAAGCAATAGAGGTGAGTTAATGAAACATAAACCGTCCAAAATCTGAGCAAGAGCACAATACTATGAAGAATCATGGGCGTCGCGAGGGGGGCAAAGGGGGGCACTTGCTTGCCCCCCCCCCTGGAAAAGCAACAACAACAACAAAAAAAGGAAGAAAAAAAAAAAAGAAAAGAAAAGAAAAAGAGGCGCGAAGACAAAGTGGTGTAAATTTAATGAGTTGGGGGGGGGAGCAAAATGTCCCTGCCCCCCTCTAAAACTGATAAATCGAGAATGTGTTGAGAAATACAAGCATTTTTTGGCAAAAAATTATTTTGCCCCCCTCTAGAAAAAATCCTGGCGACGCCCATGTGAAGAATACAACGTTTTTAAAGATCCCATAAATAATTACTAGTATACATAAGTGAAATGACTTGAAATTCAAATTAAAAACAAATTAAATCAGCTTTGAGAGATCGCAATACTAATATTTAACATAATCATTATGATATAATAAATTAACATTTAAAAATTCACAAGGTACAGGATACAAACAGTACAATCAAGAGCAAACCTATGAGGGCATAACTAAGAAGTTGAATTCAGAAGTTGTATAAAGTAAGGAATGGGAGAAAGCATGCGTCTTTGAGTTCGTATACGAGGTAATGTCATGTGTGTAGAGTTCCGGAGATTGCGACCTGTGATTAATTCTCTACTTTGTGGCAAGAGATGGCGATGGTCAGGAGAGGTTAAAACTGATTTGGCAAATTTAGTTGCTAGTTGGTGACGTCTATTACTAAGGGATTCAAGTTTTAAAGTCTCTAGGAGTTCACTATATGGCAGTATATTGGGGTAAACGATTATCCTCAAGGCTCGCTTCTGCCTATGCTTTGCCTGCCTATGCTTTGCCTGTAGGAGATTGATATGCCAGCTGTGCCTACAAGTTGCAAATTGTCTGCTTTTGTCTGTTGACTGAATTTGACTCTCACAATGCCTACAAGACATATGATTCAACTGTTGGTGACTAGCCTATGCAAAAGGCATGGCAGGGGAATAGGATTGAATTTTTGACTTTTTGTGACTGATCAGACAAAAGGAGGGTTTTAATAAAACAAATTGTTATATTGACTCTCATGCATTGGGATAAAATTGTGAGACATCAATTCTTCATTTCTCTCGTTCCCAGAGTTCAAAAGAAACATCAGACGTGGGAGCACTACAGAAGGGCCAGGATTTTGTCAAGGCATTCATTCTAGGTTTTGAAGTAGAGGTATGTTCCCTTTAACCCCAATGTCAAGAAGAGAATTCATGCATCTAGTCTTGATCCAATACTAGATCTAGGTTTGTTTACCCCTAATGCAGTCGGTCCCTGACAAGCATGTGTGAGGTACGCTCCAAGTTTCTCAGGTCCGAGTGCCAAAGTTCTCAAGACTTGACTTGATTCATATTGTTGATAGCGCCCTCTATCGGGCCACTTGACTGCGCTTGCCAGGGATTGGGACCAGCTGGTGTAGGGGAGCAAAATCCAATTCCGCCCTCAGACCAAGTAAATAAAAAGGAAGTACAGTCTGTCACGAGCCATTATAGCCCATCAGGCCGGCGTTCATTTCCGGTTTCTTTGGCATGAAATGACTGAGAAAGCTCCATTCCCCTGGATGGGATGCCAGTCCATCGCAGGTTACCCCCGGCTAATACCGGTACCCATTTATACTCCTGGGTGGAGAGACCCAAGTGGGGGTGAAGTGGCTTGCCCAAGGACATAACATATGTCCAGCAGCTGGATTCGAACCCATGACCCTCTGATCATGGGTCAAGAACCCTAGCCACTAGGCCACACTCCTTGGACCAAGACTATGTTACATCCTGTCTTTAGAAGCCTGTTTCTGCTTGTTTTGCTGAAACAGCCAATTAAAATTTATATGAGATAACTTACAATTAATGAATACTTCATAAAACCAAAGCCCCTTGTGCTAACCTTTTATTTGGAAGGTGGTTTAGTTCTGATCTGAATGCCTGTTTGTTTGTTCTCTCTTAGGATGCCTTGGCGTTGCTTCGGTTAGACGAGTTGTTCTTAGAAACCTTTGAGATAGCAGACGGTGAGTTTT